>JANHGB010018477.1:0-37101 GCA_026283785.1 Coracopsis vasa | reverse complement strand
CTTAGTTACTAAACTGTTCTTATCTCAACCTGTGGGAGTTGCATTCTTTTCGATTCTCCTCTCCATCCCTCCAGGAGCTTGCGGGGGGAGAACTAAATGGGGGGAGAGTGAGAGAGAGAGACTGCGTGGATGGGCTTAAACCACAACAGTATTCAAGCCTGTTAGGTAAATAAACTGTGAAAAGGGAACTTGAGAATCTTCCTAAAAACGGGTATCTGATGTTAATAGCAAGACCCAGAACACAATTTCAGTGCCCTGTGCTGGGAACTTGCCTGATGAGTAGTATAATGACTCAAACTGGAGGAATGTGTATTCATGTATAATTCAGCAGACTTGCAGAATGAATTTACAAAGCAGCTGTGAACGTTAAAGGCTACAGGGACAATGGGCCACCTCTCTGTCCATCTTGATTTTAACTGATAAATTTCAACTATCTTGGCAAAAACAGTCACAGACATGAGCATGAGTCCTGTGGATAACCTTGTCTGAAGTTTTAATCAGATTTTTCAATGGGGTCATGTGTAAAGCTGGTAAGAAATGTAAAATACTCCTTGTTATTACTTATGTTAGAACATAGAGATTTTTCTTACCAATGGCACACACATTTCATACATAAAACTCACCTTCAAAACGACAGACGCATATTGTGCAGCAGTCTCTCTTTCAGGATTTGATTCAATTAGCATCTGAAACAACAAAAAATTCAAGCGGAGGTGTCATCTTTTAGGCTAGGCAACTCTGTTTCCAGTTCTTGCGCTGGTTGCTTATCTTCAAAGTCACTCCTACTGCCTTTTCACTGGATGAATTAACAACCTGGCAGTCTGCACCCATCCTGTACAGTGACAGTGGAGATCTAACTCATGACAAGGGGTTACCCTATTATTTCAGCATGTCCAATATGGTACTTGCCCTCAGGAGTAGACTGGGTTCTTTTAAACTTTTGATATTTTAATTACTTACCCAGTGATAACTGGTTAAATTGGAGATTTTTCCAATCCATTATCTTGTTCTTCATGCTTATCCTGATTTCTGTCTTCAAACAGAAACTTGGTGACAACTACTTAGTGTCCACTGAACTAGCTGAAATAAAACTGTAGATGATTTTCCACTACTATAGATTAGAGGAAAAACAGTAAGAAGGATTATTGCATTTCAAACAAATGTGTGCTCCCACAGCTCTATTTAAATCTAATTTTAAAAGCTTTTAGTAATTTGAAAGACATCCACCATTCTAATGAAGAACCCCTGTAAATGCAGGGGTTTTAAAAATTTCCTACAAAGCATAACATCAACCCACTTTCTCATAAAACTTTATTATTCCACTTGGGCACTGAATTCTTTAATAATAATAAAAGAAATCCAGTTCTTGACCCTGTGCACAAACCAAAAAATTCCTTGCTATTATTATGGTCCATCTTCCGCAGTCTTTTACAATTAACCAATTTTTGTACAAGCAAACTAATGACACTGATTCATTTGATTTACAACTAAGCAAATCTATTTGGCTGACCTGAAATATTCCCTTTGATGACTATATAATTTATTTAATTGAACTTGGTATTCTGCACTTTTCAGGAGAATTATAACTCTACACTGTGTGAAATCACTGGGTGAAACTCTCCAAATTTGTATCAGTTTCTCTGTATATTTTATGTACATACACATGTGCACAATTATAAGATCATGAAAAAACAACCAATGACAGTGACACTGCAAAAATAATGAAGGTTTAAAATCAAGGACTCCCTACTGCTTTCTGCCAGAATGTACTCACGAGGACGTACCTCAGTGCAAAGTTTTTGGATATGACAGAAAGAAGTAAACCCCTTCTGAATGGCTTAGTTATTCAGTGATTTTATATTATCAGCCTTTGCCTTTATTTATTCTACCTGCTCCTGATCTCATGCATTTCTTTAATGCTGCAGTGAAGTAGTTTCCAGTACACTTGATATCACAAAAGCAAATCAACACAATCATATTAATCCATAGACAAAAAGAAGAATGCTTTCAAAGACACTCGCACTATCAGTATCTTCTCTGGCTCTTCCTCATGAATGAGAAACAACCTGAGTGTTGTTGCTGGTTTTAGATTTGGACCACAGAAATTCTCCAAAAATTACCCTGAATCGGCATTGTCACTGTTCTTTAGTAAATTGAGCTATCTTGACATACTTCCGACTTTATGATAGGTAGCTTAGATACTCAGGGACTAAAATCCATGCATATTCCCTCCTCTTCCAGTTCAGTGAGGAATTTTCAGGGAAGAAAGAATATAAGTGAGGTCTTTCGTGCTCTTCCACATGACAGTTCATTTTAGAATGACCTTCATACTGTAAACACATAAGGCTAAACCCATTACAAGTTTTCTTTCCATACTTTAATTCTACTAATATCACAAGTTTTAATGAAATCTGTTTTCAGTTTGTCATCTAATGACCATTTGTCACATCACAAAAAAAAAAAACCCACGGCAGTACTTGCTAGATCAACCAATACTGACAACAATTTTTTCTTTAGCTTCTTTATTTAAAATTAATTTATGTATCAGTTAATTTCAGCCATAAGAAACTGTTCTCTGGTAAAATCCCACTATATCGGAATGGTAAACTCTTAACTACTTTTATTTAAGAAAATAATATAAGTATGCCCCACAAATTATGACAGAGTTTGAAAAGAAGTATCTCCTTTCTTCACTATGTAGTGAAGACAATGTGACAAAAGTACATAACAGAGCTATAGAAAATTCAGGAAAAAATACAGAAAAATAAAAGCTTCCTATGGGTTTTGCCTTAATCAAAAATTCATTACTGTAAAATAAAACATTAATAAATGGCTTTATCCAAATAAATACATTTTTAACAGGTGAAATGTATCAAATAAATACATTTTTAATACGTGAAACACTAGTTTTTCCTGTTTCAAAATTTCAAACTATGGAAAAATTCAAAATGATGGGCTATACTGGCCAAAGGTTGGTTACAAGAGTCTTTATTTTGCAAACTATACAGAAACAGTAAAAAAGAAAATGCGTTATACTCTGCAATATTACATAGGATAAACATTAAATTTAGTATTTAATGTGTAGAAATTAATTAAAATAAGAAACTGATTTCCCTTTTAATTAATGATGGGAAACTAGTGATCCAATTTTGAAATTATACAACCTGTAGTATTACATTATACAGGTCACGTCAATTTTATTGTGGGCAGAAAGCAATAGAAACGATATGAACAAAGATGGTGGAGTCCCAAAATGTCTACACAATTAATTAACATGCTAACATAAATACAGTGATTAAAGTAATTTTCTCTACAATCAAATCTTAAGTGCTACTCTACACAATAATTATAATCTAGTCCACATGGTAATTACATAACAATAGGAGAAAGAAAAACCAGAACAAAACCAAACCCATTTTCTTCATTCCAGCAGCAGTACCTACACCGGCATTAATTTGGTAATTGGGTGTGCTTAGCTATTGCCTAACGTCCTATACTGGTATGCATGCTAAAACCTCTCTATTTCTATTTTGCAAGGCACCTTTACAATACGTTCTCTAAGTTTCTGCTCTAGTAACAGAAAGCAACAGGAATTAAGATGCAAAACTATTTCCTGAATTAAGAAAATAAAAAGTATTATTATACATTTATTAAAAACTACCTTGGGGCTAGTGCCAATACTCTGAACCACTGTCATATATAAAGGTAATATAATTTTAAGCAAATTTTTTTCCCCATGTAAAATATTTTACACTATTCTGATTAAAGAGAAACACAGCAAAACAACAAAGGGTGAAGCAATGTTTGAGTAAATAATGGTAACACCTATACAATCTTGACAGGAAAGAAAAAAAAAATAAAGAAATTACAAGAAAACTTTACAATTACAGAATTGGTGCTTGTTCATGCTACTGCTTTTGAAAAATCCTTTCAATAACCTAGCCATTTCGTAAACAAAAACCGTAACTATCAATGCAAACACAAAGAAGGACTTTGTTTTATTTTTCTCTCCTGAAAATTTATCTCCATACCTTTGGTTAATTAAAGGCTGGTGAGATGCTACTTGTGCACCAATGCTTTTCTACTGTAAAACATTTTTGATTTATTAAATGGACAATTTGCAAAGCCCACAGGGCCTAAAACACCGATAGAACTAAAGTTAAGTTACAGTATGTGTTCTGAAGAGGTCATGCACAGCTTCAAGTAAGGGCATATATCTTTTAACTGGAGTTTTAGAGATCAGTTTTCTTTATAGTGTGTTTTGCTCGTTTATATTTTCAGTAGCACATTACATTTCTTTCTTCAGGCTAGACTTCCAATGTGTTTTCTTCAGCGCAAAGGCATTTAAAAACTCAAAAGCACATAATATAATTATTCTTATTTAAACAAACAAAAAAAAGATCTATGACTCCAGCTGCAATGTTTGAAATAATCATACAAAATATACATGTTTGTTAGAATCCTTTTGATCTTTGAGAGCAAAGGGATTTTATGAAATGTCATCTTTAGAATTTTGGAAAGGTACAATTATGGAGCCCCTAATATTATCAAATATATCCATCATGGTCATCGTCATCATCAACATCATCATCTCCTTCATCTTCATCATCATCTTCAATTTCATCTTCATCATTCATTATTTCATCTTCATCATCTTCATCATCTGTCCACCCAAGGAAATCACCAGAGGCAAAATCACCTGAAGTCTCTAAATCGATAGCTGAAAAGGTATGATAGTTATAGAAAAGGCACAAAAGATACACTACATATTTGTTGCATAATATATGTAAGCATTCAAAGGGGCAAACAAGAGTCTTTAGTTTCAGGACAGTTACTTATTTTAAACTACAAAGTGTGACATAGAAAGAAAACAAATAATATGAAGATCCTTTTCTCTTAAAAGAAAACCACTTCAACAGGGATTAATTTCTCAATGTTAACAAATGGAGACAAATTTTATGGATTTGTAGAACTGTAATGAGTGTCAGGAACAAATGAAAGAGATTTATGTTCAACTTACAGATGACAATAAGGACTAATGAAAATATACACTGTTTATTATTCAGTTCTTACATACTATCTTGAATTATCTAGAATTCTCCATTTAGCTTGAAAGGATCCTGGGTTAGATGAACAATCTCAAGGCCTGACCTTGTAATTCAAACATTGTGTTAAATTCACTCTTTGTTTCAGGCTATATTCTTTGTTGCACAAGAAGTGGAAAGGAGTAATGTAAGGAGTAATTCCTTAAAAAAGGAAATTTTTCTTTTGTCATTTTTTGTATCTGGGACATCAAATAACAGTGACATGGGAATTCTTGGAAGAAGCTGCGGAGTGCTGCAGGGAAGGAAAAAATACGGAAGATTTGGTCTGCTAGGAACTTTTGCCAATTCCCTCAAACATAAACGGAAAAAAAAGAAAAGTCAAATTGAATTCACTAGAATGCTGATTACCCAAAGGGATTTCATCAAGTGTTTTGGGGCTTGTCTAATGCTGTTCTAGATAATTGATTTTCCCTAAGTTTATATACACTATGCCAAGCACATATATGAGGTCTATTAATAGCTGACAAAGTGAAAGGAGTTGCAAAAATGATGAAGTAATACCAATAACAAATTTTTATTTATTATTGTTTCAAAATCCATGTAGTTGGGTCCCCCCCATCTGCTCTTACTGAAGAAATTTAATCTGGCTGGTAATCAAAGAAGAAACACCTCTAAACCAAATGCCACAAAGGGTTCTTAACTTACCGCATTCTGCCGCACCATTTGTTCTGGATCCTGTCAACTCATTACCGTATCTGTCAACACACCAGCACTGCCCTAAGCTTCCATGGCACTGACTTGGTTTGTAATATCCATCTTCATCACATAAGGGGATGTACTGCCCTGTAATATATAAATATCGAATAAGGATATTAAAAAATGCCTCTTGGCCAATGTAACAATTATAGCAAGAAGTAACTATATTTTGCTGGTTTTCCTCATTCCACTGACTGGTTTACTATTACTATAACTGAATTCAGTTAAGCAGAAAGTGACAGAATATATCAAATGTGGGAGGGAAAATAACATGAATCAATCTTGGACTGATCTCAAGATATAATAGTGCCCAATCTTCCTTGAAATTTTTCATGATGCTGTGATACGCATTCCTTACTCCCTGAATGTCTCAGTCAAGATCTTCCTTGACTGCTGGGGAAAAGGCTCAAATGTAGGACTCAACCCTGAATGGGATATTCTGTAATCTGTGGAATACAAACAAGTCTAAATAATAAGGACCAGGCTTTCTGATCTAACAAACTATCTGCTACAAGGCTTAGGAACTATTTTTAAATATATATTTTACAATTCATTTAGTTACCTACTAATATTTAATTACCCCCCAACAGAAGACTAATGCAGTGTAACACACTAATTTTATAAACAACAAATGTTAACAAAAGGATGTTAAATTTGTATTTATAGGCGAAACACCTAGGCAAATTAGACTCTAAGCCAAAAGGGTTTCCCACCAGGAGTACAAGAAACAAAATCAGGCACTTATTTTGTGAGGCAGTGACTTGCCAAAGGCTGAATAATCCACTGTTTTTCATTTGGAGCAAACGAAGACTTTTTGAAAGAAACATGGTAGACAAACCACAATGAACAAAACATTCACATGAAAGCTTTTTGAAGTGTATAGTTGTTGTTAGAAACTATCCTTTGCAGAAATACAGTTTTGACTACTTTGGGCCAAGCTTTTTATTGCAGCTTCTATACAATGTCCAATGGTAAAATGAAGATTTTATATTTAAGTTATATTGATACAGTATGAACTGATTCACAATAAAGATTTCAATTACTTAAAGAATATTACAGGTAAAGGATCAGCAGAGATACTAATTTAGGAGTGCCTTGGACTGTCCCCTCTATAACTGTAAAAATGTACCTTCGATTAGGGTAATAAAACAGATGTAATATCTTTTGGTAGGTAAGGTAATAAAACTAAGTTTAATAGCTTTCAAAAATTTCATAAATTCTGTTGCTGGAATTTACTGCGGTCTATCTTTGTTGGATTAATATTGATTTTATGTTGCTGTTTCACTAGGATTATTTATGTAAGCAATAAAACCTTCAAAAGAATGATCTATGGCTCACCTAGGAGCTTCTTTCCTCCTTGCTGCTTCTGAATGTTGCCGAGTTCTGTCTGGCAAGGTGGGTCTAAAATGACATAAAACATGTTAAACAGGTTACACTGTATCTAGGAAAGAAAGCATATGACTAAGTTTTCAGTTTGCTATGTTCGAAGGTCACTCTTACTACTGATCTTAAGAAACACACGCATCCTGTGTTAGTAGTCATGTTCTAAGCTCTGAAATAAAAGAATTACTGCACCTTGCTACAGCTCCAGAATTATGAATTAGAGCACCACCAGGATCTTTGCAGAAGCCCATTTTCAGTTAACCCAGCTGTAAGCATCTAGTCACTAGTTTGGAAGATGGAGGAACGCTAGACCAAAATAGTAACTCTATCACACCCTATATTATCAGACTACAGAAATCAGACTATGACTGTGAAGCTCTCCTCATGTATTCATCAGAAACAGGATGTCTCTTTTAATTCTCTCTTTTGTCCTTGTTGTAAGTCATGTTCAAGTTTTGTACTTCACACACTACACTAACAAAATAAGAATTTTCTCCACTGAAGTCTGCAAGATTGTGATTCTACTGCAACAGTTTGATAGGTACAAAGCCCCATGTTCGGCAAACCAAGTTAAAATCAGTGACCAAACTTCAGATGGCTCTAAGAAGCAGAATAGGTATTAAAATTAAACTCCAGTTTTCCATTCTTCAGTTAGAGCTAACTCCAGTTCCAAATCATTTGATTTTCTACTGTCTATAAAAACAAGCCACAGTATGATCCATGAATGTGAAGGAAATAAGAAGTGAACGTGTATGCATTACTGCCAAATAAGTGAAAGAATAAAAGATAGCAAAGGACTAATCTCTGAACACTGATATTGCATTCTATACTACACCATTAGCACAAAGGAATTTCTCATTCTGAATCAGCAATAGTATTACCGAGTTTACTTGCATACGTTTTTAGCTCACTGGGACTTGACATAATTGTGTGGGTTTGGGTTTTAAGTATTTAGTCTTTGAGTATACGCTGAGGCTACATGATTTTTTACATTTCTTGTTATAAGAAGTGCTTACCTGATGATCATGCTCACTCTTACACGAGAGATGTTCATTACCTTTCAAAACTCAGGTTTCTGTCTTTCCTGGTATTTATAGTTAAGCTCTTAACTGTACAACATTTTGAGGATCAGTTATTCTTAAACCAAAGGTATTTCCAATTAATAAGTAATCTAAAAAATGACAGTCATTCATGCACACGGGTAGCACGGGCTACAAGGATCCAGGATTTTGGTGGACTTGTCAGTGTTTGGTTAACAACTGGATTTGAGGGTCTTAAAGGTCCTTTCCAATCTAAATGATTCTACTCTATTCTGTCTTTCGAAGAAGATGGGAAATAAGCTAACGGAGAACTAGTCAAATAGGAAAATTACATATATTTTCTTCTATGGGGAAAAAATCCTAAATTAGAAACACAGAGTTGCACACATAAGCTCTAATGTGGAAATGTAAAAATGACAGACTATGCCTAAAGAAAAACTATCTTAATTTACAGGTATAAATCTTCGGTGGTATAATTATAAAAAGGAATATCACTAACCAAAAGTTAACAAGGCAATGTGAGAACGTTACTTACCCAAAACTCTCTTCTTCTCAGAAGCTAAGTCTTCAAGATTCACACTTAAGCTTTGCTTCTCAGGATAAAAGCATCAAAACCTCTTAACAATACTAAATCACTCAGGTTCTTAAAACTGTCAAAGAGAATGACAGGCTAGAAGTTCAACCAATTCCTTTTGGTCCACAGCATATCCTTTTTCCTCTCTCCCCAGAGCATAATGCTTCCTTCTTTATTTCTCAGTTAGTTCCTGAGTTTGGAAAAGCTTTCTTTTAGATTTCTGAACTTATTTCAATAGAAAACCAGTGTCACTGGACAGCTTTTGGGAGTCTTGAAGCAAGGAGAAAGAATTCCTTTACGAAAATCAGTCTGGTGGCTCCTTTTGAAACAGAAATGAATCTGACATCAGTCTTTCTGATGATCTGAAGACACATAATTGAGACCTAATCATCTTCATCCTTAATCTACTTCCACAGATGTGGCAGGAACCGTCTCTCTGACAATAACACAGCATTATTGAGTAATTCATGAACCATCAGTGCTCGAAGTTCTGATGTATACCAGACTACTCCATGTTATTAATACTGCCCCTTGAGAAATCAATATTCAGTTGTGCCAAGAGGCGCTGCAAAGCTAGTACTATTAAGGTTTGATTTACCAAAACCAGGCACATTAACAGAGCAATGGGAGTAAAACTGGTAGATCTGACTAAGAAAGTCAAAGATTTTTAACAGACATTTCTCAAGGAACTGCTACCCACACAGTGCAACTCCAGCATTCATAGATTCTTTGACTTATTCAATTACAAAACAGTTATTTTCCATCTATCAAGTAGGTAATATTCAGTAGAGCCCCCAGCTTCTGGCATATGGTCCATTGCAGATTAAGCTGCCACGTTGTGCCTTGCCTGTGCTTGGGAACAAGTATTATAATTGTTCTTGGACAACCAAGGCTTGGACTTTAGGGATTTGAAGCATCAATTCTGCATTTCCAGAAATCTTTCTGGGGATCTCAATTATGTGTTAAGGCACGTTACACTTTCCTTTATAACCATCTATAAACATATTTGAATTCCTGCAATCTGAAAAGACCGATGTAACAAATATGAATCATAGTAATTATCATTCTTCTCTAAGATGGACTAATTTTAAAGTCATAGAGATGCATTCCAGCCTTGTAGGCAGAAAAGCCTGAAAGAAAAAGGCACCTAGAGAAGTGCTGGACTAATAGATCCACACAGAGGCCTGTGGTAAAGAAACACTTAGGTTCTAAGAATTAATATTCCCAGCAAAATGGGTACTCTCCTACTCTGAAGCAGTGATGCAATAAAATCAAGGCTGTAACAATGATCAAGTAGTGGCACAAAGAAATTCAACCCATAAAAAGCAACACTGTAAGTGCCTCAGCATTCAGATAACCACTGAAATGTTAAGTTAGCATCAAACAACTAAGAAAAGTTCTGAAGAGGGGTGCTGAAGTGAACTGTAGTTGAAACTGGAGGGCAATACTGATCAAAGTGTACAGGAAGACTTGCAAAGAGCACTGTTAAAATGCAGATCTTGAAGTTTTGCAGAAATTAATTAGTGTCTTGGATGTATCTCAGAAATACTAAACTATACTTAAAGCAGAATAAGGCCAAGAAAAAAAAGCAATGAGCACCACTGAGTGGTATGTAAAGTGTTTAAGCATTAGTCAAGGTGGGACAGCTACTAAAGGAAGATCTTATACTGAGCAAGAAAGGTCTGATTTAAGTATTCATGAGAAGCTGTGTATATGGACTAGAAGTTGTGAGTAATGTGTATTAATGGGTCTGGTGTACTGTAATGGATCATGTCAGACCTCAAGCAGAAAGAAAGAATGAAGAAGAGTTGAAAGTACTTGTCTAATTCTCACAGTCTTGAACTGTGAAGCTAAGATCAAAAAGCAAGAGGGTTTTTAAAAAAGCACAACAGAACTTCTATCCCAGTATGATACATCTTGCTGACTAACATTTGCATTCACTTTGAAGACTGTTAATCAACAGCAGTGCTATAAAATTGTAGATCTGCTCAGAAAGCACCTACTATGCTCAATGAATACAGAGAGCTGTGTAAATGGCTTGAAGCATTCTGTTAATATCAACTTATTTTAGTAAACATCAGAAAGAAGCCACTGAATTTCCCTACCTAGTCATCTCTTTGCTATTAATAGCAACGGTCTAGTTAAAGGTCTTATTTAGGTTGTTCAATCAAGTAAAACATAACCAAACATGAACATAGGGAAGTAAGTAGGTCACTAATACACTAGGGAGGTAGGACTCAGATAGTTGTGCAAGAGATAGTAACGTGACAGAAGAAGACTATAAGCTTTTTTTCCTCCTTACATCTTCACATAAGAGGGATAATACAGGTTTTGTTGACAGTGTTAATCTGGAAGGACGGAGTACATGTTTAGTGTGTAAGGATGGCCAAAACTGAGATTTCACCTCATTTACCATTTTGAGGATACATATTTTTTACTATACACTCAAGCACACTGTGGTACCAAAAGCTATCTGTTTAAATCAGTACCTTATCACAACAACATGGTTAAGACAGTGAGAAAACTGGAAAGGAAGAAAAGCTTGATAATGTTGGATTCTGCAATAGGGAGAATCAGTGTCATTGAAAGCCGGATCCCTGATTTTTAGCCTTCAGGGTACCATTAATATAATTTAGTAGTGTTTTAGATTAGTCTTTATGACACCATCATTGGCCTCTAGTGTTACACTGAGAAAATATTTTAGACAGACAGTATTTATAGGCTATAGAATGAAAAAGTAAGTGAAACTCATCCGTGGAAGTGCTTTCTTAATGCTCTGGTTATGCTGTATATGCATTATATGAAATCGGTAGAAAAGCTAATTGGTATAAGAACCTTGGCCCGTACTAGGCCACATGTTATGTGCTGCACTTTCTCTGACAATTTAAAAGAATTATGCTGCCTTCCAAACAGTAAGGGTGTTCATACATGAAGCTGACATGATGCTGGTGATAGGGTTTTTTTTTTTTTATCTTGAAGACAAACAAACAAAATGTGTTATGTTCTTTACTTTAAGAACTACTTTATTTCTGGGATGGGTTATTTTCCATTTACTAACGTTATTAGCAGTACACACATGCTTATAAAAGGAAAAACCAAAATATTGTTCTACTATGAAACAAACAAGGTGTTTTGAATGATTAAATGTTAACTTTTTAAAGTTTACCAAAGAAGTTTATTTAGTACGTACCCACAGAAGTACAGCTTTGTTTATATTTACAACTGGCAGATGTGGCATGATAAAAATCTTTATTTCCACAGAAATCAGAGTCAAACCATAGATGCTGAGAGTTAATGGGAATTTATCATGAGAGTTTTAAGGACACAAGTGAGATTTAAAAACTGAAATTAAAATTTTGCTGTTTATCCCTTTGAAAATCTCGTGTTAGTAAGAAAAAGTAAGGGGCCATTCTGTCCAGGTTCAGCCAATATTTAATGACTAAATTGTTTGATTGATTACAACTAGTTTAATTACATAATTTACGTGCTGTCTCACTTAGATCTATAATTGTTATATGATCCTCATGAAAATAATGCTTTTAGGTTGTGTTCACTTATTTAGACGAATCACAACAGCACATTAACAAGAAATTCATCTAAGCGGTAAAAATGAATTGGTTTTAGGTCCAAATGACTGAAAATAACTTTATCCATAATATTCATTCAGTTATTTTAATAGGCTCACAAAATCGAATATTAAGATGCCCTCTTACAGAAAAAAAAGAAAAAAAGTTTATTTATAATGCAGGCAAGTAGATTGGTAAAGAAACCATCTAAGTACTTTTATTCTTTATTTTGATCTCCTTTCTTTGCATATTTACTGGAAGCTGGCACAAGAAACTGTATTGGGATAAAAGCATTAGCCAGCCTTTTGCACTTCATTTAGAAACAGTGAATTTCTAGCAAGCTTTTGCAACTACTCTGGGTTGTTTGTTTGTTTTTTAAGTCATTTTAGGTATTCCCAGGATGTAAAAAACCTTAACACAAATTCATGGAATAGCATTTAAGAGCTTGCAGCTCACTGTAATCATAAAATGTTAAAAAAAGCACTACAAAAAGGTCAGTCATATACATACGCAGGTTGTTCTTATCTTTTACCTTGCTGTCTTTGGAAGCAGTAGCACCACTCATTGTTAGATATCAAACTGTCCTTGTATGTGTCACAAGAATTGAAGAACGCCCTGGTGCATGGCTCATTCTTGTCAAGGTAAATGCTTCCAAGTTCTGACTGGTCCAACAAAAGGTCATAGTTCGTATCAAGCCTGTTAAACATCCAGCCAAGGGAGTCTTTGCAAATTGGCAAAATGCTGGTATCAAATCCTAAGAGGAAAACAAACAGCTAAATAAAATAATCATATAGCAGGAAAGATACAGCAGCTGCTGAGCTCAGACACCGCAAAAGAATTCTGCATCATGGAAATTGCTCCAGTGGTACACAGATATAGTGCAGGCTACTGAAATAATACGCATAAATTGTATGTCATCTTCATTTAAAAACAGTATTAAATTAACCTGGTAAAAAAATTAATCCTACCATCAGTCTCAAAGCATTTAGAAATACGAGTTTTCTTGTCAAACATTATACCTATAACACACATTATGTACAGTAATAAATGATCTATAGTGACTTCCTGGAAAATAATTCTGTTGAGGAATTTCAGTGGCATTATAAATCAGCAGAGTGAAGCTTAAGCAGTTTGCAGTGCTTACAGAACTAACAAGAGAATAAATTCCAGGTAACTTGTTGAAGTCCATTTTTTTTTTCTTCCTATACCCATATATTCAATTCTATGAAAAAGAAGCATGATACTCAGTCTCATCAATGTCATGAAAGTTATGGTATTTTATCTTTACCTGATGTACTTTACAGATTGGAGGAGGCCATGGAAAAGATGATTGCTAAGAGCAGCTGGCTGCCAGTATCAGGCCTCCTAATACAGCTTGCATCTTCCTAAACTGTTGCTTAGAAAAAGCTCCATCAGGAACAGGCGAAGTTAATCATTCCTGTAGCCAGAGCTCAGACTTCATGTTTGTTTTTCTTGCATTAACTGTAAAGTATATGCAGATTTGCGTATGGATATGGATGGGAAATTCAGAAATTGCCAGGCCTCTTGCCTATGCAGCAGACATTAGCTGCGTCTGATACACACATACGCTATTATTTACAGGAACTCCTCTGTGGCTTACGCACTAGCATTCAAAACATTTCCTCAAAAGGAACCAACAGAAATGCTCCTCTGTCCTGATTATTTCTCAGGGGGAGAATATCAACTCTTAGTAAATATAATCTGCTTTTCAAGGTGAAACTATTGTTTTCCTGCTTATTAAACTCCTAAGTAATAAATCCTAGTGCACATTAAGAGAGATAGATAGCTTTTGACATTATGTAGAAATCAAAACAGCATTCATACAAAACGGCTTACATATTGCATTATGTGAAAACTGTTTATCTAATATGCCAAGAGAAGTAAATTACATGATTCTTTCCAATAGCAGTATACTGTCCAGTACAATAAGACACTGACAAATCAGACGTGAATAAACACACATGCATTCTGCTACAGTACTGACTGCCATCTAGACCATGGCTTTTACTTGTTCGGTGTGCAAGATGCACAGCAAGAAGATTTTCACTTGTGATGGATTTGTCTACTATTTTGGCTATAAGAAAACCTTCACTTAACAGCATCTCACAGCTGAGGCCTACTGCACAAGCTGGGAACAAGTTTTCCTTCCTAACATAGTTTTATCAGGACAGACCTCAGCTGGAAGGACTAAATTAAAGAGGACTACAGAGACGTGAATGTTTTCTGTCATATTTGCTGTTCACAGAAGTGAGGATCTAGATGAGACTCATCTGGCTCCATATTAGCCCAAGGAAAACATAGCATTACGCATAACATTGTCTGTCATCTGTCTAAAGTTGTAATATATTTGTGCTCCCGATGATTACACAGTTAGAAGCAGTGCCTTGGTTAAGGCAAGACACAGGGAAGGTAACAAAGGTCTCACAATAAACCTAGGATGACTGACATTCATTTTACAACAAAAGGTATATGGGGGTCCTGGGTTCAGCAGTAGCAGTCATTTTCCTCCTTTTTAGTAGCTGGTGCAGTGCTGTGGTTTTGATTTTCAGCCTGGGAACAGCACTGATAACACCAATGTTTTTAGTGGCTGCTCAGTAATGTTTACTCTGACCAAGGACTTTCTCAGTCTCATGCTCTGACAGGGAAGAGGGGAAGTTGGGAGGAAGCAGAGACAGGACACCTGACCCAAACTAACCAAAGAGGTATTTCATACCACAGCACCTCATGCTTACTATATAAACTGGGAGCAGTTGCCCGGAAGGGCTAGATCACTGCTCGGGTTGGGCTGGGTATCGGTCGGAGGGTGGTGAGCAGCTGTATTCTCTTCCCTTGTTATTTCCCTTATCATTATTATTATTGGTGGCAGCTGTTGTGGTTAGTGTTATACCTTAGTTACTGGACTGTTCTCATCTCAACCCATGGGAGTTACAGTCTTTCGATTCTCCTCCTCGTCCCTCTAGGAGCCGGGGGAGGAAGGGGTAGGAGTGAACGAGCGGCTGCACGGCTGAGTTGCCAACTGGACTTAAAACACAACAGTTCTTTTTGGTGCCCAACGAGGGGCTCGAACCCACGACCCTGGGATTAAGAGTCCCATGCTCTACCGACTGAGTTAGCCAGGCTAGCTAGCCTACGGCCACACCACCCTGGAAACGCTGAACCCAGGACAACGGGAAATAAAAAAAGCACAGCTGCAACATCCCTTAAACACCTGTGAAAGCTGGCATCCTGAAGTCTCTCCTTTTCCAGAAAGTGTGTTAGAGAACTTTGTAAGGTGGGGGATCAAGATGGTTCCTACTGCTGAAGGCTACCAGTTTCCTAACAGATTGACAGTTCAGATGAAATGTATACTGTGGGACATGAGACTGACCATTTTATTAACAGAAGGTACCTGAGGAAGGAGAAATAAAATAAAATGCTACAATAAACATCTATATATGTTTCACTGGGTACAAGGATAATTCTGTACAAAAGATTGAGTCAAAACAAACTTCAGCCAACAATACTGATTTAGTTAATTCAAAGTCTTAATTTTAAGACAGGATGCATTAATTTAAAATTCCTGCTCAGAATTACTTCTAGACTGTATTTCTTTTTCTGGACTCTTGCTGTAAGGATGCCTGGGCTTATGCTAACCTGACACATGCAGAAAGCAGCTTGTACTTCTAGTAAACTAGAGCTATGGTTCAGGTTGCTAACCTGTGCAACTTTGCAATACAGCTTATGGGACTTTTTCTGAGGTAATTTCAGGAAGTAGCCGAATTCTCAGGCAGCCAACATTTTCAAAGCATCAAAAAAGATATTTAAAATGGCAGTTCTTTTTATCTTTTTTAACTATAAAATGACTGCGTGGGAGGGTATTGATAGGAGTAAGCAAAGACTTACTGTTCTGTTTACGAGTTCTGTCTGTACATTAGGGTTTCCAAATATAAGTCAGCAATGAAGATCAGAGAAATTTAATTTATCACTGCATAATGTCAGCTGTGTTTCTTCATTGATAAGGACTTAAGATAGTCAGAAGGGAGTAAAAACCTCCAAGCAAACATCTGAAATTCTTAATTTTATTTACACATTGCTATACAAGATTAGTCTTTTCCTGCTGCAAGTTTGTAAGGGTGTTTAGCAATTTAGTGTAATAGTATCTCACCATGCTCATTCTAGACAAACCAATTACAAGTAATTTTCTTTCAGACTTCTTGTATTTTTATGTTATTTTCAAAATTATTAGTGTATTAGACTCCAAAAATTCATATTATGTCCAAGCCATAAGAAGATTCACTATTACCTTTGGCCTCTGGTCTTTCATCTTCTGATATAACAAGGCACACAAGTATTCCTCAGAAATAGACTGCCTGTTAGCAGAAATATTTGTGGGCCTATAGTATTTTTTTTGTGCTTTGCAGTTGACACATTAATTCCCTAGTTTTATCACACAAAATTAATACAGAAATAGAACAAAAAATTTAACAGACTTTAAATAGGCATGTAAAAAATTTTTCAACGCTCCGTTTCATCATCCACAGGGAATTATAACGGGGTATTACGTAGGATGGGGGTAAAGTGCCCTTCCCCCTTTGATTCTTCTATTTAGACCATACATGGTCAGAGGACGAGATTTGTGTGTTTATATTAGCATTTATAATAATGATATTTCCAGATATATGTAATCCAAATACCTCTGGACACAAATGGGATTTCAGAAATAAACCCGTTAAATTATTTGAAATATTCTAGTCTATACTACTAACGAGATTCAGTTTTGGAAAAAAAAGTAAGTGTCAGACAAAATTTTGTAACTTTTGTAAAAACACCTTACATTTTAACTTGTTATAAGAGTATTGATGGCTCTAGCAGAACAACTTAAACACTATTCTTCGGTTTGTTTAGAAATAATATTAATGATTGTACAGATCAATGTGGACTATTTAATACCTGAAACAACTCTGAAAAGCACCAGCAAGGCACTATAAACTTGCACCACATATACCTTCGTCAGGACTGTGCCCAAGCCTTCTAATAAATGCTGTCCCAAGTGAGACTGAGATATGAAAAGTCCTAAATGCATACAGACAACCGGAAAGGATGACACAAAATGCTTTTTTCAATGCAGAATGGTTTTTAAATGAAGAAGGAACTCTATGACTAAAGGACAGCCTGGGGGAAAGGGTGCCAAAAGAGATTTTTAACTACCCAAGGGTAATGAATATTAGAACTCTGAAAGGGAAAGTTGAATTCAGTGGCTTTTTTTCATAGCTGTTGCTCTGTACAGATCACTAAGTCCCATGTGCTAAGTATAGTTGCTATACATGATTAAGAAGTTCTTTGCAAGATTTATTTCTAAGTGTAGCTCTCAGGCATACCCAAAACAGGGGCTGGACACTCTGGTATACTTAAAAATTAACGCACCAGATGTCCTGGACCTACTATGACTTTGGAGACTGACTGAGGGACTTCATTAGGGATGCTACTTAAGACCTTAGTTCTTCACGGACAGTTTTATGAATTTCCTAGTGGCATTAGGAAGGACATTACCATGTTAAATAGTTAAAATAATTTTAGTTTCTTTGTGTGTTTACAGGGACATAGTAACCTAATATTTTCTTCTAAACTACAGACATGTCAATTTCTCGTAAGACGCTGTATCTTCTGCCGCCTCAAGTGAGAAATTTTGAAGTTCAGAAATGTACATACCAGAAAAAAAGTACAGTTGCATAAAAGCAACTTTTTAAACAATTTTGTATCCCCAAATTCACAAATAAAACTACCACTGATCATACACATATTCATTCGATCACTTTCTGTCTGTAGATGGTCTGCCTTTTTGCAGTAACCTGTCAATTCAATCAAGTAAATATTGGCTATTTATAAAATCTAGTAAATATTGTGCAAATAGGATCTACTATACTTGAAAGGTTTTTTTCTTTTTTTCCCTCACATTTAAATATATGCTATTTGAGTAACTGAGCACAGGACTAAAACACTAGACTCTAAACAGTTACTTTCCAAATGTTTTTGTGAAACACTGTGGGTTTTGTCAAAACACTTTTTTAAGGAGAAAAAGAAAAGATAGGACAAACTGAAAGACTCACATGTAAACACTTTCTACAATTTGATTTGGTTTGTTTTAGTAAAAAGAAAACAAACATGCCAAAGCCTATCATCTAACTTCCATGTTTACATCCTAGCACTCCTATGACAAATAGCAAACTTTTCATCACTCTTGTAACAACGCTACCTCTATTTTAAGGTTGATGAGCTATACCTCTTTGAAACAGAAAATTTAAATTAAAACCAGCACAGTAACCAAATAATATTTTGTACAATATTGAAACTGTTTAGGATTAATTTCTGCTACCCTGTTACAAGTGTAAGTCAAACATTTCTGACAGTATCATGTTCACAGAGAAATCAAAGTTAGTAACAGAATGAAAACAGACTTTTTCACACAGATTATATTTCCTTACCTGTAGATGAAAAAAGGCCCTGAAAAGATCCTTAAAATTACTTTCTGAAAAAAAGGTCCTTAAAATTACTTTCTGAACTTTTGCTGCATTAACAAGCTTCTAAAAAGCTGTGCTGTGTTTTCAACCTTACCTGTGCAGTGTTTTACCCTCAACAAAGTGAGTATTCAGCAAGGAACAGAACCCTATGCAGTGTTTCATCTAACCTTTAACTTAGCAATGTGTCAACAATAGTTAGATTAGATTTTAGCTATTACAATACAATAAATGCTTTCTTAAGAGCTGCAAACTTTGTATTTCTGCTGTTTTCATTCCTGGATGAGAAGCATATCACATGCCAGTTATGGGCCCCAACCAGAATGTAAATCATAAATACATATTTTTATATGTGTTTCAGTATCAATAAAAAGTGACATTACTGTATTACCACCGTACGTTTGAAACATTTTTCTCAGTGTTGAGTATTCCCAGATAATACGTAATCAATCCCAGATAATACGTAATCAACTTTAAGTCACTGCGTTTTGCAGAACTACCTACCTCCTTATCATGAAAAATCACACAATGAAATGACATTTCCAATTAAGTTAAATAGATGGATTTCTTGAAAAACAGACAAAGTAATGCTACAAACAGCAATCAAGCAAAAGCTAAAAACCCTCAACAAAACAAACCTCCAAATACTTAATGAGCCACTAAAGAAGGAACTAAGGTAAACAGCCGCTGGTCAAGTTCTGTGAAAAATGCTCTGGGCAAATTTATAGTTTTCTCTTCATATTAATGCAAGGTAGATTTTTATGGCTTATGAAATCTAATTTGACTCTCCTTCACAGCAGGACACTGCTCTTGAAACTATTATTGCACACTTCAATTGCTTTTAAATAAGCCCTTTGACAATCGCATTTTAAAACTACTACTTTCCACAACAACAACAACAAACCTTGAATATTTGAGGGGGTTAAAACCAAATTATGCCCCCTACTGTTTCCACTTCATTAGTACTCCTGAGTTTTTTCCTATCTGAAGTATACCCATAGGAATTTTTTTTTTACTTACAAGCTTCTTTTTCTTGTGTTTTTCTGTTGCAGTATCTACAGTGGCATCAACTGGCAATGATGGGTCACACATACTCACAGCTCTTGTACCTTATTTCTTAGGACGAGCCACTCAGTAAATCACTTTTCTCTATGGAAAAGTTGCTCAAAATCCCTACTTGTTTCTTCTGTTTTATCTCATTATTCAACAGCTAATTATCAAGCTCTATCAAATAGACAATTTGATAGCATTAACAAATGAAAGGATTGCGAATGGTAGCTGCCAATCATTCTTAAAAGGAAGAGTCCTGCCAAATAATGTTGAAAGTTTAAAGTGAAAATCTTATATAGGTACAAAGCCATAAATAAGAAAATAACTCTAGAAAAACACAAAGTTATGGTTTTGATACACATGCCTACTTAAAGTCTATGAGAGTAAGGCAAGTCTTAGCAATGGAAATACAAACGACAGAAAAGTATCTAAGAGAACATCAAATAAGACAAGTAGAAATCTCTTACTGGTTCTTTCAGGCCTTTGAACAATCCTAGTCTTCTTATTCTGAATCCCACTTTCATGAAGTGCCTTAAACCAGTCTCTCAATCTGTTTGCAACCTCCCTGAATTCCAGGTCACTGCACACTGAAAAACAAAAGGCAGAGCTGTTTAATGTTTTCCTCCTGGACGCCAAATAGAACTTTCAGGTTATGCTAAAAAAGAAAGCAAACCCCATAACATAAAGATATGTTCCACAGCTTCCTTTAATTCAGAAAGTTGACTTTCATTACCTAGGTATGCCTTCAAAACACAATTAAGGTATTTAGAAATAAATACATGATGTATAAAGCAACTATGAAATTATATATATATATATAAATTAAAGACATCATTTGCAAACTACTACAAGCACTGCTAGCACAGATATTTTAACATCTTACTTTAAATGAGGCTGTATGGCACCCATGACAGCCTTCTGGCCTTTCATTTCTCTGTCCATTAAAGCAATAGTAACGAAAGCCCTGCCAGAAGAAGTCAGAGATGCGATTTAGGCAGATAACGCAGAAAAAGCCAACTTGCTTTCCTACACTGAAGCCTGAAAAGGGGAAATGGGATTCACAGAGAGGGTGATTCAAGAGTGTCCTGAGAGCTTCTTTCATTGACTGTAGTTTTACAAACCAACATTCATGAGCACCGAACCATAAACAGGCAGCTGCACAGCCGGTCGGTGATGGAAAAGATGGTTTCTTTTACCACGCACAGCAAAGGCAGAGAAAGCACGCAAGACCAAAGAGAGCATGTGTAGCGCAAAGATCATCAGACTAGTAGCAGACTGACTGAAAGGTGTACAGTACTGCTAGTTAGTACTGACATTAGCAGCAGAAGCAGAAAACAGAGATGTGCAGTAAGAAGTCCTATTCACCTTCACTATTAAGCTGCTGGAGAAGACAAAGAAAAGGCATTCTTGGTGCAAGCAGAGAACTCCTTCCAGAACTCTGCTTTTCCATTTCATGTGTTTGAGAGAAGCTGGGATAAGACAAGAGAAATAACAGGGTGTGGAGGATGACAAAAACAGGAAAAGTGCTGGATGTATGCTTCGCTAGGCATCAGAATACCTTCCTGTCCTGGGTTCAGCAGTAGCAGTCATTTTTCTCCTTCTTAGTAGCTGGTGCAGTGCTGTGTTTTTGACTTGTAGCCTGGGAACAGCGCTGATAACACCAATGTTTTTAGTTGCTGCTCAGTAATGTTTACTCTGACCAAGGACTTTCTCAGTCTCATGCTCTGCCAGGGAGGAGGGGAAGCCGAATGGAAGTAGAGACAGGACACCTGACCCAAACTAACCAAAGGGGTATTCCATACCACAGCACCTCGTCCCCACTGTATAAACTGGAGGCAGTTACCCGGAAGGGTTAGATCTCTGCTCGGGTCGGGCTGGGTATCGGTTGGCGGACGGTGAGCGTTTGTATTCTCTTCCCTTGTTATTTCCCTTATCATTATTATTAATGGTGGTAGCAGTAGTGATTTGTGTTACACCTTAGTTACTGGACTGTTCTTATCTCAACTCGTGGGAGTTACATTCTTTCGCTTCTCCTCCCCATCTCTCCAGGAGAGTGGGAAGGAACAAGAGGAGGAGTGAGTGAGTGGCTGGGTGGTTCTGAGTTAGCAGCTGGGCTTAAACCAGGACACTTCCACTGCCCATGTCAACAGGTACTACTTCTAAATAACAATCATTTTCCAGGTCTACCAGTAACAGACTAAGCTACAAACTGACTAAGTTACAATCTGACGAGCTCATACCTAAGTCAGCAGAGCTTCACAGTGATGCTCTGGAAAATAAACTCTACTTCAGCTTACTTTTCCTTTATCATGTAGCAATCTATAATATCTCGTGACATAGCCTTCAGCACACTTCATTAAATTGAACAACGCTGCAAAACTCCTATTTATATTTCAGAGTAATATTGAAACATGTCATTATGTCAACAACTATCAATGCCTGTACAAAAGCAGGCATCTAAGAATTTGTTTATTCATTTTGCTGAAGTCTCTCTTGAGACTTTGATTCAATCCATGAAAGACTTACTTAGGTGCAATCTATACATACACTTGCATATATTATGAACTGACATTTTTATAAACCGTGTATTGTGCTTTTCTCTTGTGTAATGGATTTTTTTCCCCCTCTGATAATTCAATAGGGAACTGGGGAAAATATTTTTTTTTTTTTAATGACATATTTGGCAATATATGCTCAAAAGTGTCCTATCACAACAATTAGATGAAAATCGTGTTCTGAGCCAAGACTAAACATCACAATTCAGACTTGTGGGATTTCCACGTTTGCTGTAACACCGCCTTCCTTTACCAAGCCTTGTGCCAGCTGATTCTGATTTGTGTCAGAATAAGGAATCAGATATTAACTTGGGTGATCCTGCTCCCCTATAAAAAACATCCCATTATAGGTGAAATAGAGTGATATTGTTCCCTTCTCTAACTACCCTTCTTTGGTTTAAAAGAAAGACTTTCAGAATTGAATCACAGGGTATGGAGCACAGCAACACCATTATGGGTACCTGACCTGCCACTTTGATTTATCTACCCTGCACAATAAATACCACCACAGGTCCCAGAAATAACACAGCTACATTAATGGTGCAAATGATATTTTAATCTACTTCTAACTTGTCTATGCAGTGCTATTCCAATTAACCTCTGATGCTGAGGTCACTGATTCAGAGCCAGAATTGAGCTCATTTACAGGCAGAGACACACACACTTACATATTTATCCAAAAATACGTGTGCATATATATACATACATAAGGGAGAACATGACTAAGTGCGAGCTACAAGTAAAAGATTAGCCTGAATAACATTAACAGAAAGATGCATGTGGCAGCTACATGAAGGAGAGAATGTATGAAATTTTCCTTTTTGTAGAAGTAGCCAAAATAACACACTAAAACTAATAATTTCCTAAGCTCATTAAGGTGTAAAAACCAGAGCACTAAGAAAAGGAGATAGTACCTCTTCGGCTTTTAGGTATAAGAACAAAACCAAACTTGCTGTTTCAGCATCTGGTACCAGACACTGTCATGCACAATATGACATAAAACAACATTTTCTTTGCTCCTGTGAATTGCATTCCTTTCCAAATGACAGGTACATATGGCACATTTTCGGCATCAGACACGTCCCATATCTGATCTCAATTTTCCCAAATTTTGCTTGACAATTTATACTATAGTTTTAATCTCAAACACAAAGAATGAGAAAATAGTAATTATCTTGGTCCATTTTAATGATTTTGAAAACTTTATCAGATCAACTTCAAAAATCAAACCAAAAAGCAAACCAAACTGACTAAAACTGTCCTTTGAGTATTTTACACCCCATAGTTACTCAAGTGCTGGAGTCAGCTCACAAACATGACATGTAATTACATTTACTGTATTATTAATTTTAATGCAGAGTGAATTTTTGGTTCATTTCCAATATGCCAAGTAAAAGTAGATGTCTCCTATATGTGAAATATGCACAAGAGATACAGCAGAACTACACTAATCTACACACTTAATAATTTACATGAACTGTGTTCTAATCAAGGATTTACAGCATGAAATTTGAGTATCACAGTTTTTTATCAAAGAACATTTAGTTCATTTACTAGCATCTCAGAAAGTCTTAAATGGTAGAACCAGCCACCAAATCAGAATTCTTGCCACGAAACTTTCTATCAATTATTTTATTTCCACAGGCTAGTTACAATATGTTGAAGTTTTGAGTTGGTTACATAACAACTGATCATGCAACTTAATTTTGACTGCTGACAAATAAAATAACACTGCACTGTATTAAGGGTTTTTTTTGATCCTACTCTCCCTCCCCCACTCCCCCCCTTTTTTTTTTCCTTCTCCATTTTGGAATTTTCCATTGAAAAATTTAAGTTTCAGATTTCAAGAATACTTACTATTTTCCAGAGTGCTTTTTAAGATCTAGCTACCCTAACATTAAGAATAATAACGAAAAAAAAAAGGTAATTAAGATCTTATTTTTTATTTTATGGCTCCTCTTAAGTGGCTTTGGTTGAGGCTACTTAAGGTTAATTCCCTATCATCTGATGTCAGTAAGCATTCAATTCCATGGTTACTCTTGCATATGGTCCTCTCTAAATATTCTGTTACTTTACATTGCTTGACGCATTTCAGAAACGTTAAACTGATGAAAAAAATTCTTTTTTTTTTATTGTGTTTGCTGGGACTGACCTGAGAATATAGAAAAAAAGGACACCTTATAAGACCATGGTATTTTATACTGAAAAATGACAAAGCAGGAAACAGATTTACACAAGTATGAGAGAACATATGGTATTGGAAAACAGATCCTTAAAGTAGTACAGCTATTTCTACACTTAAATATTAGCATTAGAGCACTTTCGGGCCAGGACCTCCCAGTTCCGAAGTTATTAGGTACAACATGCTCTGACTACATAAGCCATGATAGTTGTAGGAAAGCTGCATTCACTACCCCATCAAGAAACACAATCAGAGGACTACTGGCATGACAGAGAAATTTTATCAAAGGAAAAAGACTGAATCTTTTGATTTCAAAGGTAGTAAACCCCCTGTTTGGTCCTATCTCAACACAGATGTGTGTGCCAAAACTTGACAGAAAAGAAACAGTCCACTTTGCATGTTTTCGTGTTAAGTTATAAACACATAAACCCAGAATCTGTGTATTAGGTTTTTTGCGTGTTCTTACGTTAGGAAAATAATCTGGAAGCTGCTCTACAGCTGTCATATGTATGCACAACAAATTGCAAAACCAAATATAACTCTAATGTTTTATATATGTAAGATTAATATTATTAACAGCTTTTTGTACAATTACGCTTCACAACTATGGCTCAAACTTTTAAGAATAGGGGCTATCATAACCTAATAAGTCACGAATACTACTTGTTTCAATGTTGATTTAAACCTTAACTATTTTTTTTATTATTATTTGGATCAATCTGATCAGTCTACTTACCACCCTGAAGCAAGTGTAAGTAAGTGGCACCTCAAGCACTCATTCTCAAGTTATGAAAACAGAGTAATTTCTGGCTTAGAGGGCAAGTACAAGTCTCAGGTAGTCTAGGGGGAAATTTTGCCTTAAGAACTTATATATGTAGTGTAAACTTCAAATAGACTTTTGAATAATATGGCTTAAAATTGTCTATATTTCTTTATGAATCTGCTGAACAGAGCTGTCTCAAGTCAAATAATCTTGCCAAAAGTTTATTAGCATGTAGATTCCATATTAATTCTTACTATAATGTTATACTACTATAGAAGTTTCCCTTCCTTCTTGCTTCATAATAAGTCATATTTTTATCCTGTGGCCAAAATGACTAAGGCAATATTTGTACATTCTGAGTAAACTGAGAGCCTCAGACTAGAGAATCTCATTTAATATTACATGTAGAGTCAGCCATACATACAAAGAAACTGAAGATTCTTATCACATGGGTTATTAAAAAAGTATAAATCCTTTCTAACATCTTCCACGTTAAAGATATGATTTTGAATGTCAAATGTTCAACTACAGAATTTTTTTTTCAAAAGTACTTATCACACTTCACATTTTTGTTCCCGTTTTGACATGTAGAAAGGAAAAAAGCAGCAAAATAACCTTTAAAATAGTAAAATAACAATTTATTTTCTCTCACACCAAAACTTATATAAGTTTTGCTCAACTTTCCAAGAACATCCAGATAAGCATTTAAGAGAGGTAAAAGACATCAGCCTAAAAAATAGCTTTCAGAAAGTTGTAAGAAGCAGAGAACAATATTCAGACATTACCAGAGTCACAAACACATGTTTTTTTTCCACAGGAGCTGGGCTGCACAATGCAATCCTAAGTGAGCCTTAAGGAAAATCTTTAGGTCACAAAAAAAATCAGGTATATTTAGTGAAAATTACTACATTTAGCTTAATTTCTGATCTGTATCCTGTCTTGGTACAGTACCTGTCTCAGCAGTCCACCTTAATTCACAGAGATTTATGTGAATAAACCTTGTATTCTGTAACAGAGGAGATCAGGTAACACTCTGTTCACTGGAACACTATGTGCCATTGAAATGTGCTTGCTCAGGGTTATGCTATATAATGAAAAATTATACTAATTAATGGGTTGATGCATTTTAGAATATGTTTAGGGAATTTTCATCCCAGTAATCAGCTTGTAAAGATACATGCTGCTGAAACTGTTGTACTGATTTAAAATAGGTCAAGATGAAGTAATTCAGATTTATTCAGACTATTATTTCACCTGATAGACGGGGAGCTTAATCTTTACTGGCGAAAGACAGACAGTAAAGGCTGTAGAAGGTTAGACAGTAATCAAAAAATGCATATTGTGTCACATGAATCCACTGAGAAACCTGCGTGATTTTGTCCAACGCAAATGCAATGCATTTCTGCCATTACCATCAATTCTAGTACCCATTAAGAGAATTAGTATGGGGTAAAATGAAGTCACTAGCCCAAAGCCTACTGGAGTCTCCTGTCATCTGAAGTAATAAAAACTGCTTTTTGAAACCAACATACACAGTCATGCAAAAATTAAGGGATCTGAAAGCGTACAGGTATCAAATCCAGAAGTACCTTTATAATAAATATTATTTAAATGTTAGGTGGAACCAACTGTTAAATTTGTTTTCACATACAGTAAATATTACAATTTGTGTTGGCATTTGAATATAATTTACTGATTGGAAGCAGAATATTGGAAAATGCTGTATCAGTGTGTGTTCTTTTGGTGCCTTTCAACTCAAGCTAATTGATGAAGTAAAAATAGTGTTACTGAAAGCTGTAAAGACATGCAGAAAATATTTTGGGTCTAGCATAACAGATTGAATTCCCTAACATATTTAAACCAGCCACAGCTTTCTGACATAACAGAAAATAGGTTAAGTGTACACTTTTTATATAAAGAGACATATATATAAAAAAATTTGTAGTTTAATGAGAGTAAATCATTAGTATATTGACATAATAAGCACAACAAAAAACTCTTTTATTAAGGAGTAGCTTTTGTTAAGTGAAGGGTCAAAAATTATTTAGAGAAAAAAAAAAGAAAGCCATAAAAATACCCCACACTATGTACTATCATTCACAATAATACATGGGACTACAAGGCCGTAGATAGAACCTGTGTCTCTTGTTTAGTCTGAGAAGAGATACCTCCTACATCAAACTAGGAACTACCCCACGTGATATTGGAAGCTTAACCATAAGTCTGTGCTAAAGCAAGACTTCTCATCATCCCAACTTTTCCTACATGTTGGAATCACAAAGAGAATAATTTATGTTGGAAGGGAACTCCAGAAGTTGTTCAGTCTTATCCTCTGCTAAAAGCAGGTCTAATTATATCAGGTTGCTCAGGGCAGTGTCCAGCAGTTCATGTCCGGTGATTATTGTGTCATCCACATGAAGGTTCCTCACTATATGAAAAACTACCTCTCTTTAAGAGGAGAAAAACACTACTATCTTGTAACTCTATACTGTTTTCACTGAAAAGTACAAGAGATTTTCTCATGCTGTAATTTAAGAGTTGTACCCATCTGTCCAGGATTGTTAAACATCCAGAAACCTGGTTACAGCAGCAATTCCAACTCAACCATGAGAAGGATTATTTAGAGCAGTCCAAAGCTGATGCTTATGTAGTCCAATGCTCTTTCAATGCATTATCTACCATTCATGCACCACTGTATGGCTGCACAATCTTATGTATCTGAGATGCACTGATTAACTGCACACAATTTATGTGCATATCTAAATGCATTCTTTTCCAGAGGGCCCTGTGTGACAATACAGTAATCGCAATACTGCCATTAGAATTCAGTGCTGCCTTTAAGAATGGTATCTATTAAACTAGAACATTATATAAAGAATACCTACTCAGGCTGCCATTCTGCACAGGTTTATGAATTTAGCCCTGAGGAACTGATTGTTCAAACTGAAAATTACAGTCTTCAAACTATGGGCTAGTCCCTGTTTGGCTAAATTTAAATGTCTAACAACACCAGAACTAAAATTGTATGCAAATGGCATTACAATTCCTGCAATATAGGGCAGCATTTCAGGCTCTGTATCATCTCTGTCATAAATGGGAGGAATAACATATGGCAAAACAAAATGTGGTTGCAAAACCAATAAATTTGGCAGAAGGACGAAAGGCCCTTCAAACTTGTAACTAAAGGATGGGACAGTCATCTTTTCATAGTCCCATATGTATAACTTTTTTGAAAAAAAGCTGTAAATTGAAAATCATCTGTACATTTCTATTTTCATAAGCTCATAAAGTTTATTAGCCATCTGTTAACTCTAGGGCCAATGATTTTAGGAAAATACCTTGAAAATAACAAATAAAAGCATTCTAATTTCCTGACTATTTAACTAAACAATGAATTTTCTACTTCAGTTAGTCTACGTTACAAGATAATTATATAAATGCTGTAGATATCGTATCAGGGAACTGCAGCTGCTTACTCTTACTGCCTCAAATTAATGTTCCATACAGGCATTCTGCTCATGATTAACGTTTCATAAAATTTAAAATGATTTCTATTAAATTACATTTTTATTAAAATAAATCTGATATTTTTGGGCCCTCCTAGTTTTAAAGACTTCACATTTAAATATAGCGACCATTCCTGAGTGCACGCAAAATAGTAGTAACCACAACATGCAGAATTTATGTGCTAATATATTCTTTTTAACTTAAAAGATTTAAATTTACTAAAACATCACAACTAACTAAGACAACAGTAATTCTTTAATCTGCCAGAAGTATTACAGAACTATTGTGGAATTTGTTGATTAAGTTTTTGGAGGACAATCAATATATATGGCTTCCCTTGCTTACTGCTGCTAACTTTTAGTGTTGGTTATCATTTCCCATCATGCTCTGCTATTCTGAACTACTAATTACTGAGAATGAAAAAGACCTTATTAATCTGTAAATTGCATACTTACGAAGCTAGCTAGTAAGCAAAAGAAGTTAAAATAGCAAGGAGATGCTCCACTGTAACATGCTATATTCCAACATCTCTTCATTCCCAAATATTTTTATACATTCAATAGAATCCAATATTTCACATAACAGAAGATATGGGAAGCATCAAATAGGGACAGAACAGCAATCTTCTTAGCAGTGAAAGCTTTTCAGACAACCATACCCCAACAGTGAGGTAGTTTTCTAAATCCAGTTTCAAAGATTCCTGAAAGCACTACACACCTCTGTTACAAAGTCAGGACATTTTTTTCCGTTCAAGGACAAGACTGATAGGGTCCCACAAAGACTTTTTGCATCTGACATAAAACCCCTTGAAACCTAGTAGACAAGGATAAAAAGATCACCAAACAATGCTCTTTATAAGAAAATTTATATATATATATTATTTCAGTATTTCAAATTAGATATTTTCTGAAATCAAAATGTTCTGTGCAGGTAAGAGGCTTCAAAGGTCTTCCACACCAAGTAATTGACAGAACCTGGAAGGGATTGATGGACCTTTCTTTCTATTGTCAGAGGAAACTACCATTGTGCCTTGATAGGACTGTCTAGTGGTTCGCACCTTTTCTCTTGCAGGGAAGGATAGCAGAATTGAATATTGGACTGAACGAGCACTGAGTAATAGAAATTAACTAAACTCTGTTCTGCAAGTGTCTGGCATAAAGAAATCTATCACACTGGATACCACTGACAGATTTAAGGCTTGCATTGCAGCACTTCTTTTCGTATTTACCTTAATCATTTGCTTCTGTGTCCCTGAATGCTTAATCACTAACATTGCTCATAATCACTTAAAAGTGCATTAAAGGCTACAATTGTCTGTAGACCTCTCTGTGAGGACTGAGAGGGGGGAATTACTTCAATTTTGCTTATTATTTGTGTCTTTCCTAAAGTAAGGCTGTCAGAGGTAGATAATCTGTTTCTCTAATACTGAAGAAAATGATGGTAGTCAATTCACTGTATCAGCAATCTAAGAGCAGGAGCCATTCCACCTGGCACAGGAATCACATGCACTGAGCTGTAAACTGTACTATACTCTACCATCATCTCACTGCAGTCAGAACTCTAGTTAAGTAAGTAAATGCAACCTACAGCTGTGTCTCCACACAAATTCATTAATCAAAAGTCAAAAGAGAAATGAAGAAAGTAATGATTTTTTAAAAAAACGATTAGGGTACAAATACCTGAAATGTTTACACGTGCATACATGAAATATGCCAGCAAAGTGCAATTATGCTTTGCTAGTCTATGCACTGAACACTAAATGTATTGTTTGTGAATGTCTGACGTAGAACAGAGAATTTTTAAGAGATATAAATGAATATTCATAGAGATGCAAATTTATTTAGCCTTGGTAATTTCTGATGTGGCTATTCCTATACTTAAGTCCAAAAATCTTGCATTGCCAACAGTGACTCTACTGAATTATTATTTTTGAGGAGGATGTGGAAACTCGTTCACAGTACTGTTTTATAAATAAATAATAAGGATATGAGAAGCATGCATTAATGAGGTATATGTGGGTGTATGAAATGTTGGAGGGTGCAGTGTCTGATAGGATACCATTTGCAAGTTAAAGGACTATAAATCCTTAAATGTTGCTTTTTCATTCACATAGACTGCAGGAAGAAGTCCATGGAGAAAACTATTCCCAGAGTTACAACTGAAATGGGAACAGCTACTCCAGCAGAGAGTCTGGCACTGAACTGGTAGTGTGGATAACCAAGGACAAGAGCCAAGGAGCAAACCAGTGCGTTACATTATTTGTCAGTGCCAACACACCCTTATGAGCTCCCACATTCCTTCAGACCAAGTCTGTGACCAGAAACGGAGACCATGTCATGTGCAGTATAAGAAGAAACGGCTCCAGAGCAAGTCATGATCACTGAATATTTTGTAAGGCATGACAACAAATCAGAAAAGAAATACATTTTGGATGTTCTCCTAGGTTAGGGGCAGATTTAACATCTTTTTTTTTTCAGGGGAGATACTGAATTGCAATGCTGAATATGAAATGAGTATCCTAATAAACTGTTTCAGCATAAAGCAGTTATTAAAAAAATGCATAAGTTTATCCTTAGTAAAGCTTTGAACTTTCTACCAGAGTAAAGAAAATAACACTTCCAGCGGTTGGTACCCTTCTTTCAATATAAAATTGTCAAGACAGAATTAATGAAAAAGGGAAAAAATTCCACCACGAAAGCTTTCCCCTTTTTTCATCAAAATATTCTGTTTTTCTACCTGTTCTACTGACTGATGTACTGAGATAATGCAGGTTTTGTCTGAGCAGACTGGATTCTAACTTCAGGGTTGCTCTTTTCCCCTTACAGATCAGGGTCCATGCATGTAGACACAATACAGCTATCCAGGACCTAGCAACAGCATGTGCTTTTTGGGAAGCTTAAACTATGCTTTTCTGCTCTTACATATCCTGTCAATGAGAAACAAAATAGAAAGCTCCTCATCTATATAGTCCTTCCATTTATACTGAACAAAGAGTACAAGGAAATAAATAGAAGACATTTGCCGTTTAACCAGCTGGATTGAATAACTCTCCTAAATTCTTTAAAAGACCTCTTCTTAAACACACTGGTAACAAATTATCATTTGAGACACCAAAAATAGAAACTAAGTTATCTGAATTGGCAACAGAAGACCATATAAATTTAACAAAATCAAAGCATTCAGTGAAGTCAATGTGCAAGGCTATCAGAGACTTTGTAGCTTCTGTCACTTGCAATTACACCAAATATAAGTTGAAGAAATCCATAGTTATAACACTGCCAGTTACGATTTCAGAAATCCATAAAATTTCTCCAGAAGAATTGATGGCATTTCTTTTGTTAAGATGAATACTTGGTCTCAAAATGGCTCAGTGCATTCTTCTGATATTTATACATCTCCTGTGGCTCCTAGGAATGCACAGTGTTCCCTGGGAACATGGTAGTAGCTGAACAAGAACTGTGGTATGTATTACAATTTGAGCCCAAAAGAGAAGAAAATCAGGCTTCAATCAGATAATCTCGAGAAGGAAGAAAACTAAGGGAAGGACTGTAAAACTGCAAGTGAATGTATTCCATTAACCTCCTTTTCAGGGAGATTGAGCTTACTAAACAGGAAAAGGAGATAGAAGAAAATTTTGACTACAGCAAATGCAGGAAAACAGTAACATCCCATCACTGAGAATGACAATTCAGTTGCTGCAGAGTCTTTTCATGTTTCAAAGCAATACGGACTTTACTTTTAAGAAAGGGCAAGGAGAGAAAATCTGCTTTATCAAGATCCTCCTGAAATCTATTCACTATTTATTTGCTACCCCGTAAGGGTAAATTTATGAAGGGCAAGTTGCAAATCCTATTAAGAAATTGCTCTGTAGACAACACAACACGATTATGATTAAAATAATGCATCACTATTTAATAGACTCTCCTGTTTACTTGAGCCAGGTAAACAGGCAGTGTCTCTAGCCGTTTTCTTTTGTCTAAAATAGATATCATCTACGAATCCTGGAATCAACTTCTCAAAACTTAGCTCTCGACATGACACGTCTGTGTTGGTTATGGAAGATCATAAGAGTGACAACAGTATGTCAGATCATCTAGCCCGGTACTCAGTCTCCAAGAATGGGTTAATAAGAGTTAGTAACTATGAGGAAGAATAAATATAATAAATATAACATAACCCTATAACATATTGTACATGACACAGAGTACCTTTTTATAATTTAAAGACAATCCTGGAAGATTATTTGATCGTTTTACTGTTTTAAATAGGACTGGATATAGTAAATACTTTGGAAAGGTCATTAAATTTAGATAACAATTTTATTCAAAGATAACACTATACACTAATTACTGAATAACAATATTAGACGAGCAGGAAATTCCTTTAAGCACAGGGACAGAGAACAGCAGACCTGAAATACATGCTCCTTTGCCACAGTGTCACAGACCAGCACCTCAGCGCACATGGCAGAAGAGGCTAACTGTGTCCCCAATCCTCTTCAATGGAAGACCTAACGAGTTTACGTTTCTGATCATTTATGTTTAAATCTTATTTAAGGTACCCGACTTTGTACAGAAACAGTTAAAGAACACAGCATTCATTTTGTTGGCTGAGCCCTAACAGCAGTAGCATAGAGCAGACACATTCAAAACACCACCACTAATCCTGCAATCATTATAGGATTGCTCTGTATGCAAAAAGGTTAAAGCCACTTTTAAGCTTTTGCTGCAGTTGATTGAAGACCTGTTAAGAAGTGAAAGACAGCTAAAAGTATTGTCTACCAATAATCATACATTAATAAGTGAAAAATGAGAAACTAAGAAGCCTAAATAAATTTGTTGCAGGACACAATGTACCATGGCTAGCAGTTGCCATTATGGTAACCTAATTTAACTTTCTGTGTAAAAAAATTCAGACAACTTCAACTAGTAATTTCTGAGATTAGCCAGTAATTTGAGCTGTGGAAAGATTTGTCTTTTTAAAAAATTATATTGAACCATATAATTTCCAAGTTGAAAGAAATTACAATCACAACAGACAGCCCACCAAACCCAAAAGCATTTCAGTTGCAATTTAAAATGGTATTAATAACATCACTATTTAAGCCTCAGAACATAAAAATAAAATGGAAAAACTCATTAAAACTTTAAACTTTACAAGAAACTGGTTTTCCTCTACAGGCTCAGAAGAAAACAATATTTGGTTTTGTTATCTTCCAGATACTAGAAAGTAAATTTGTGAGTTTTGCTGTTGATGCCTCAAGACATGTTAAACTGCATTTGTGGCAAATATATTAAACAAGAAAGGGGACAGATTAAGAAATAGAATAATGATTTAGCAATCAGATTAAAGTAATACCTACTTAGAATAGAATAGACTATTTCAGTTGGAAGGGACCTATAGAGATCATCTAGTTCAACTGCCTGAGAAACTCAGGACCGACCAGAAAGTTAAAGCATGTTGTTAACGGCATTGTGTAAAATCCTCTTAAACATGGATAGGTTGCCCCTCAGCCTCATTTTCTCCAAACTAGAAAAGCCCAGCGTCCTCAGCCGCTCCTCACAGGACATGCCTTCCAGACCTTTCACCTGCTTTGCTGACCTCCTCTGGACACATTCAAGGACCTTCACATTCCTCTTAAATTGTGGAGCCCACAACTGTGCATAGTAGTCAAGGTGAGGATGCACCAATGCTGAATACACTGGGATAATCACCTCTGTTGACCAACTGATCATGCTGTGTTATGCAATTTGCTCTGTTGGCTGCCAGGGCACACTGCTGCGTCATACTGAGCCTGCTTCAACCAGCACCTCCAGATTCTTTTTTGCAGGGCTGCTTTCCAGCCACTCCTCTCCCCATTTATACTTGCACCTGACATTACCTAGTAATACTGTTTCTTTCAACATGAGTCAGTGTGAGGGAGCAGTGTGTACAATACCTGATCCCTTAAATTCAATAATGCTGCCCCTATCACTGTGACATTGCCGTATAAAATATTTGACATACGTAAATAGCTTACCAAAATAAAATAATACTGAATGTCATCACAGCTTTAAACCCAAATACGTCAGTTAGATAGGTATCTTAGTAGAAATTATTAAAGGAAAGAGAAACCGACATTTTCAAAAGACATTGGCATCAATCACCTGTGAATAAGCTGTAGGCAACAGCTCCTTTGATTATTCAGTCACTCAACAGTGATGATAATCAGAAGAAATTTCCTGAGGATACAGGCAGTGATAACAGCCTGCAGGGGAGCAGTTCACACAAATTCTCCAAAACCTCTCTGAAAGGTGGTCACCCAGGTACATTATGTATCTACTTTTTAACTGTTTCTCATTCCCCCCTCTCCCCTCCACACAAAAAAAGACGTAAACTCTTCAGCACAAGGTAGGAATACAAATATATGTTTGAGTCTAGACATAAAACCCCAAGGAGTTCCTCTCCTCTCTTCTTTCAACAAAAGGCAGCCAAGCACCTGCCTAGTGGGCACAAAACTCCCAAGCCAAAGGCATAATTAAAGAATCACCTCCTTGCTACTCAACATTTTCTTTTCTTTTTCTTTTTTTTTTTTTTTTTTTACCTTTCTCCCCCTTCGAAGCTGTTTTTTTCTTCAGTCTCTCACATTTTGAAGTGTTAAGAGATAATGAGCTATGTATGTTTCAAAAAAATATATTTACTTGTACAACACGTAACACAGGTGTCTCACTAAATCACTTTGGTCTTGAAAAGTTTCCTGTGAAGTATTTGTCACTCTGCACATATTTCTGTATCAAAATAACTTTTACAACTATTACACTGAGAGATTTTTGTTCTGGAGCAAAATTATATGTATTCTTCTGTTGAAAAATATTACAATGTAAATCACTTTTTTCTAGGGAATGGTAAGATGCTGAACAGTATCCTGGGTATGAAAACAGAGTATCAGACCGTGTAAGAGCAAAAGCAGTACCTCTGACCAGGCCATTTAACGTTCAGCTGTCCCAGAGAAGTCTACAATTCACCCCGTAAGTCATTAAGCTGCAAGCATCTGTGATGCACCAGATTCACTGCACATGTAGCGCAACTGACGTGCACATATGGATTGGCTATCTGCTTAGTGCTTAAAAAACGCATGGCAATGCCATCAATCTCTGTGCAAATGCCTTCTTAATGGATACATGCATTCTATTTCCATTACAGAAGTCCTAAATAGCAAAACGGGCACTCTTCCATAGTGAAGAAATCTTGCTTAGAGGTAGAGCAAAAGTAACAAGGAATAGCAGATCTGGCAATTACCTGATGACCTCCATAGTAACGAAATTCTGTGTAACCTCTTCCTTATGTCGTGTATAGTCAACTTTCTTCTACAGATAAACATATATGGCTAGGAATGTACACATTTCTTCCAAGGCTCCTGTGTCCTTTGTCCAAATGTCAAAAATAAATCATTAGCCTATTAAAAAGCTTATGTCAGATTAAACTGAATGCTACATCACTGTGGCTAAAACATAGGGAAGGCAAAAGCTGTTTTGCAGGCTTTATTATTTGCAAACATTTTTAATGATCTCAAGGTATAGAAAATATACATTAGGTTTCTGGACTACTACTACTGATTATACTTTTCCATTTATCTTGTATCTGGTTACATTACTCTCCAAGCAAATCACAATGCTCAGTTACACAAAACAATTTCAATGTTGTAGTTGTTACTGGAAAAGATCTATTTGTGTTTGGCATATAGATCTGATATTTATTTTTTATGTATATATTTATATATATACACTATATACAAAATGCTTAAATATAAGCATTACAGACTTTTGCACTCTGTGTGCATGTAAACAAACAGTATTTTTTTATCCAAGCCATCACTCATAATTAGGAACTCCAATATAAGTTAACATCTAATAACCACTATAAATTGTATCAAGCTCTGTAGGAAATGCATGGATTTTTATCACCATTTTAAAATGATAAAAAATTGTGATAAATACATTTTGAACTATAAATCACATTTCCATGATTACATCTCATGTTATATGCTAAGCTACACATTTCTCCATTTGTTCCTTAAAAATGTGAAATCAGACTGCATTTCTTTATGTTTTGGCTGAAGGAGGAATATATACATTTGCATATAGAAGCACAGTCAACTAGCTTAGTATTCATTAAGTATACATATA
>JANHGB010018476.1:0-28464 GCA_026283785.1 Coracopsis vasa | reverse complement strand
AGAGACCTTTCACTGTGCTTTTTGCAACCGGATTTGCCTATCCCACATTGGCCTTTTTAGTCATCAGCGCGCTTGTAAGCGTGGGTAAAGCCCTTCCCAAAATCTTCGTTCGCAAAGTCAAGCCATCATCATCATCTCAAACCATCAGTTTCTTGAAGTGTTAATTTTCTCAGAGTTCCCATAGGGTGGAGAGAGGTCATTTCTGTTTCAACAGAGGAGAATGGGGGCACAGAGCACTAAATTTTCATACCTGTTAGCACAGCTCGTTTAAGAGCCCAATGAAGTACAGTGCAGCCAAGAAGCAGGTTGCTGGTAAAGCAATATCTGCAAGCACTCCTATTACAACCTTTACTGACATAGGACATTACAGATCCCCAAGCCAAATAAAACATAGCAGCTGAATTTACTTTTTTTGGCATGACTGTGCTGACAAAAAACAATAGTTGAAAAAATACACAAATCCTAAGAAATGTGAATGTGTGGTTTCACAGTCACCTGGAGCAAATTTAGGTTCTTCCAGTCATATGAATCCACAGCCCACTCTTCCCTGTATGCTTTGTGCATGCATTCCCATAAACTCCTTTGTGTTGCACCGAGTCATCCTGGACCTCAAGGGAAACTAGCTCATTTCATAGGTCTAGAAGTACTCATTTAATTTGTCCTCAGTGTCAGCTTTCACCTGGACTATGTCATGGCAGTAGGAAGGCAGAGATGGAGGTGAACAGATAGGGACAGTGGGAGGGTAGGTTGCCTTTTTCAGAAGCAGTGCAATCTTTAGTGATCTTAAGCTATTGTATAACAGCACCACTATTTTAACAGCACAGGATGTTTGGATTAGGCAACCCTCATCCTTCTGAATATAACAACTGACAAGTCTAATGGATACAATTTCACTTTTTCTCCAGAGAAATAATATACTTTGTCCAAGGTTCCAAAGGATGCCTATGGAAGAGCTGCAAAAAGAACAGAAACGTTTTCCACTTTAATGCTTGAGATACACTCTGCAGAAGGTTTAAACTTATTGTGTTACATGTAAAACATTTCTCAAACCCCCTATTTCAGTGTCTGAACACGTTTTGATTTTTTTTTTTTAGAATGTTCATCTATTTGCAATAAATGATACAGCTGTGGAACCCCACTGGAAGATCTCCAATAGGCTGCTTACTGAAAACGCTTCGGTAATAACTTTTGGGTTTATTGGCACTCTGGCCTAATTTTGATGTAGAATAATTGTTGAATTTTGTTGTTTTTTCTAAAATGTTAGAAAGTTGGATGGCAAACAGGGAACTCATTCAGCTACTGTGTAATGTAGGATGCATTCCTCACATGTGGCAATGAATCACTTGGGGGAAGAAGAGCTGCATACAATTCGTATAACATAATAACCCAAGAGTTCATCAATTTCAGGTGCAGCAATTTACAGCATTAATATGTAATGGAACAGAGAGTTGATTTTGATTATCAAGGACTCTCTGAATTGTCTAGAAGAAGAATAAGTGGCAACAGAATTGAAAATTTATTTTTGAAACCAGCTGACCAAGGAAGTCCAGATTGCTCTGTAAATTACATGGCTTCCCAGACAGCAAAGGAATGTTCTATGTGTAATCACCTCCTTTACTAAAAGTGCACCATGGCCTTTCTTTTAATGTTGTGCTCAGTGGGTATGGAGCTAAAATGTTTTCCATCTGCTCCTGTTTTCCTAAGATAACATCACTGAAGTTTCACAGATGGAGGTACAGGCATCAGGCAAAATTTACTTGAGCAAAATGACAAACCTCACCCTTTACCAGCAAGTTTGAGGAGAAAACAATGGTAGAACAACAATGAATATTATTTTATAGCTTGGTAGTTCAGATGCTAGCAGTCACTGTAAGATAATCATTGCATTTGTTTTCCATCAATACCTTTTATAGTGTTTTTTTCTCGCTAGGTTTTGGGTTTCCCTGCAAATTATTTCTAATGCTTATGATACATAGTAAACACATCAGGGTAGAAGGCAGTGAACTTGCTGTGAGAAGACATAGAGCATCTATGTGATTATATGAACAACTTACCTTGACTATTCTTACAAAGTGAAATGTCAAAGGAAGTAAACAGTGAATCACCACTTAAGAACAAATACTGCCAGCAGTAACTGCTGAAAAACCTGAAGGTCAGGCAACCACTGTCCAAGTCTCTTGGTAGCAGCAAAACCTGGATTTTAAGATACAACAGCATTTAAAAGATGTTGAGCAATTCCTAATTGGATGTTCAGAAGTTCACCTCTAGACATGCTAGAAGAATGGCAATGGGTTTAAGATTTTCACATGATTCTACTAACCACAGGTAGGCTTTCTCTTGGGTTGACATCTGGAAGAAGACATGGCTGTGCAGGCAGAAGCCATCATGTTCAGCTGCTATGGGGGAAGTGCATGTCCAGTTACTCTCAGAATTGACCTGTGCAAAGTACAAAACCCAGTGCTAGGGCTTGGGCCAAAAAGAGGACACTGGCAGCTCTTCATTTTCTTGTATGTGCTGTAAAAGGAGAAACATTTTAAAACCTTTAAGAGTTCAACAGGAAGCTTGTCTTCTTGTTGCTACTGCTGTTCTTGGCTCCTACAGATGCAGAAAAGAGCTTTAATTATCTTTCAGATTAAGACTCAAGACTTCAGTTTTTGGGACAAAAATGGATAAGGTATTTTAATACTCCAACATGTGATTCCATGTCACAAATGCTCTTGCTGGAAGTTTATGGCACTGAAAAAAGTGAGAAGCAATCTACTCTACACAAGGTGGTCACAACCTTATGGCTTCCAAATGATAATGCCACCCGCTAATTTGAATAGATGGCTGTGAATCTGATGGATCATATGCAGTACCAGATGGTGCCTTGTGCTAGATGGCACCTAGATCATGCAGAAGGTAGGGGTAACAATTTGATATACTGGCAGCTGTGGACAAGAGAGAACAGTGTCGGTAGTGAAGCCGCAGGTTGCTGTCCTCACTGGAGCATCCTGCAAAGCTGTAGAATGCTGTCTGCTCTGCTGGAGTACCCAACACTATTTGCACTATTTGTCCTCAAGGACATTATCCTTCTAAAAGTCTTTTTCCCCCAGCTGGCAGTAGGAAGACACCGTCCAGCCTTGCCTCTGACCCCCTGCTGGATCATGGAAAGTGCACAAGGAGCACAGGCCACCAGCCCCCTGGTAACAGTCCAGGCTGGGCTGCAATGGTCTGTGGGGACTGTGGTGTGGGCTCATGCCTGGGGACACCCCCGTTTCACTTGTTTGGCAGGCACCCAGCCCTGAGTGCACTTCAGCCAGGGGCAGGGCTGGAGTCAGAGGGCTGTGGATTGGCCCAGGAAGAACTTGTACCCTCAGAGGGTACCTTTTCAAAATTGAAAATCCAGACCCTTTTGTGGTGATATTTTCAAGGCCTGATGATCGTCACTTTTCTCAGCTTCTGTTGGTAAAGCTCCCCCTGTGGTACCCAGCACCAAATGCAAATGAGCACCGTGCAGCTGCACTCTTCTATCCCTCCATGCTTCACATGTCTGCTTTGGTGTGACTGATTGGTAGAGAAGGAGGGTAAATAAGCTACATGCCAGCTGAAATTTCCCTTTCATTATGGATATTCCCAGCTGGACAGATGCTGCCAGAGGCTGACTGGTTTATGCTGCCTAAACAAAGCAATGGAACCAATTCAGCAGAAATGATATTGCCCTACATATTTGCTATTTAAATAGCTTTCAAATTTAAAAGCAGTCTTGACTATTTTTCATGTGCTCAACAAATACTAAGGAAGTAATGCAAAAATAATTTCATGTTATTAGGGGACTTCACCGTGCACCACGGATAGTGGGCATATAGTAAATTCATTTGACAAAGAATATTCAAACCCAATACACATAATAAAATAGGTGCCTGCAATTCCATGACTTTATGTTAAGGCATTGTTTTGATAATCAATAGTGCTACTTAAATAAAATATTGTCTGTTTTAAGTTCAAAGTATAGCCACAATAGAAGCTGTTACTGGTAGAGACTTAATTTTATAGTTATTTTTGTTTAAAAACCAGGAAGGGACAAGATTGGATAAAATGGCATGCCTTTATGGGTACATCTGATGTTCAGACTATTAAGAGTGAAAGCATTTTTATGGTTATCTTTTTACAATATATTTTATGTCCCACTTTCATATTCATTAAAAAAAAATCATGGATCAGCTATCCTGATCGTAACTGACAGATCCCATGGCTGTCTCTTTTCTTTTATTATTCAGCAAGTTTTTAATAACTGAGATGCACCTGAATGACAACCTTCCAAAGCACATCATATGAACATGCCTGATGCCTGGTGATAATTTTTAATTACTGCTTCTTCTCTCAAGGTGGTGGCAATTTAACCCTACCCTCCACATCTTGTTTGCAAGCATATTGACCTAAAAACTTGAATTCGAATTTATCTAGTATGTCCTAAAATTAGTAAATATCTGGTTTGGAGCAACCTAAGTGTTGACATCACTTCCAGTACACAGAAGATAGAATTCGACCCAAAAAAGATTATGAGAAATTTTACCAGAAAAAAACAAAAGGAGGTTTAATAGCATGAGTGTATTAGGTTAGCATTTAATAGCATGAGGTTAAATGCATGAGTTTAATTGCATTTAGAAAAAAAGGTTGAATAGAAAAAGATGGAACTATAACCTAAGTATTTACATGAAAGAGAAAATATTGATTCTAACTTCTGACCTAAACCATTTTCTTCTGAAAGGCTATCTGCAAGGCAAGAGACACTACGGGGGAGAGATACGTAAGAATACCAAGTGGAGGCCACATGTGGGAAAAGGGAGAAAAAGATTCATACTGGGATATTTAACATTGTAGAATCAAAAGTAGAACCCCAGTATATTTAATTTTGGTAAGGATCACACGTTCATTTGTTTCCCAGGGAGGACTCTCCTGGGTGCCTCTACCTGCACAGATCTGCTTTCCAGGAAATTTTCTGGCTGGCACACTTCCCCTCCCATAGGCATGGAGATAACACGCCACCAAACCTATTTCCACTGTTTCCAGGGAAGCCAGCTTTGTTCAGTTGGGGACTGTGGGGATGGGCTGCAATGGCTGGTTTTGGCATGCTGCACCACCTTCCCCTGGCACACGTCAACACCAGCCTCTACCGTGTCCCCTGGCCTCTGACAAGCACTGGGTAGAAGGGGATGATCATGTCTCTACTAGTAATGTCCCTGTGGATGCAGCCCAAGATCCGATTTGCCTTCACTGGTACAGCAACACACTGCTGACTCACATTCAGCTTGTTGTCCACCAGTACCCACAGACCCTTTTCAGCAACGCTGCTCCCCAGCCACACAGATCATAGACTGTACTGGGCATTTGGTCATGTCATCTGAGGTGCAGAACCTTGCACTCGTCTTTGTTGAACTTCATAGAGTTTTTCCTGGCTCACTCTTCCAGTGCCTCCAGGTCTCTAAGCAATAGGAAGCTTAGCACCGAGGACAGGCTGCTCCAGATTCCAGTACTAGAATCAGGGATCCAAGCTTGGATCTAGTTGGCAACGTAGTACAGATTTTCAGGGTAGTTTTGCTTTATATTTGGTTAAGTAGGAAGATGAACTGTTGGTGCCCTCCCTTGATGAACTCTGCTGGCATGTGGCATGCTTACAGCCACAGTCCACATAATGGAAAATACATAAATTTACCAAGCAAATGGCCAGTGTAAATCAATGCCTGTGTTACTTCAGTCCCTTTCACAGTCTGGGAGCTACAAAAAGGAGAGTCTTAAACTGCTGTGCTTCATGGATCTCTCTCTGACAGTAGATATTTGCAGGAAAGTTAAGGGTTAAGCCATCTTGCCTCTATGTTATCTGAAGCATAAACAATAAAGAAAGGAGATCTACTGCAAATAAAACAATTCAGTCACAGCATTGCCCATCTTAAAACTTCTCTGCTCCTTCCAAATCGTAGCTGGATCCGAAAAGAAACAAGTTTGTGAGTCTGTAAAATGAGATTCATGGCCTGGTTAATGGCATATAAAACTTATCAGATTTAAGCTTTAAGTCAGAGTCTAGAAAGAATAATGAACCTACAGTGAGACAGACCATCCTCAGAAATTGTAGGATTCTTATTTGTCCTGAAAACTGGGAGGGTGTCATCTCATTTTTCCATTCTGGTAAAAGCAGACAGAGGATTAAAACAAGGAGAAAACCAATTTAAATAAACCAGATATGACTCAGGGCTCAAATCAGAGAAAGATCTGTCATCATATGATGCCATGCTGGAAAGGCTGGTAAACAGAAACATGCTAAACCACTGTATAGTGCATGAACCTTGGGCCTCCAAGAACTGTCAGTCTCCAAAAATTACTAGTATATTTCTCAGAATATAATTTATGTTATGTTTATCTTTGTTAGGTTTATGAAAGCCAAAACATAGCTTAAAAGATTATTTAAAGGGCATCAAGATAATCAATATTCTTCATCATCAGTTTATGTACATGTACCCCTTTCATCCCAACTGGGAAGGGTAAAATAAAATCTTCTCAGTCAAATGGTTTGCAAGTGCTGACACGCTGTTTGCTCAAGTCAGTTCAGGTGCAGCACTGAATTTTAGCATTCGATGTGACCATTACAGAGGTTGCTGTGGCAACAGCTATGTTTTAAAACTGAGATGTTAGTTTCATTATAGCCTCCCTTTTCATTTTCTGGTTGTAGCCAGTAACCATTTCATCAGGCCAAATGTCTGAAATATGCCCAGAAGACTGATTTAATTTTGGTAGTTTACATAGCATCCATTCAAGCATCCCTGAATTCTGTGCTTTGTTTTGAATACAGTGTGATATACCCCTGGCCTGAGTATACCAGCCTCACTCGTATTAAGCATTTTGACACAATGCTTCATGTAAAGAACAAAATTTAAGCTCAGCTTCTTTTATAGATCTCAGTTCAAGCAGAACACTTGAAAAACTTTGAAAAAGAAACAAACCTTAACAGTTCGGAACCAATTCTAGTTCTGACTGTAATGTCCTGGCTTTTTCAGAGGCCTGAGATTGGTAGCTACTGCTTGGACTTCAAACCTTGCTAGTTACCTCTGTAAACCATTTCAGAGCTTTTGCTGCCTGAAAATCACTTTGCATTATTGGCACTCATACAATTAATGGCTCTTCTTTCCATCAGTTAAATGCTAACAACTTTCTTCGGTTTCCAGCTGCAAAGTCAAGCAGTTTGTCTAGGGTGGCTAACCAGGAAATGTGACATTTAGTAGAGCTTAGTGGCATTTAAAACGAGCAAAATCTTGATGATGAAAATTGCAGCAACTCCCTCAGACCTTTCAAGTAAAGGCTGGCACAGGCAGTCTCTGGCATACCATCAGGATTTAGCTATAACTAGTCCTGTGTACATGTAGCTGTTTCCATTCTCTCTTTCCCTTTCTTCCCTCACTATCCTACAAAAATCTGCCAAACACCACAGCTCACTGGCTGTCAGGAAGGCACGGCTAGCTCACGCCACTAAGCCCCAGCCATTACAACCAGTTCTGCCAGCTGCTGCAGTTACCAAGAGTATTCACAAGGCCAACAAGCTGATGCAAAGGTTTGTCACCTATCTAACATCAAAAAAAATCAATGTTTGCAATATCCCAAGAGCCAATCCAGCTCTGTATGTGAGCTCCAGAGACTTCTCTGCCAGTACTCATGTTGTTAAGACTTAGGGAGAGAGAGCATCAATGACATTGCTTACTGTGTCCCTCTGAGCAACGTTAATGTCATTAATTCTTTGTCACTTAGAGAAATATTAAGAAAAATAATTCCACCCAACCTAATTAATTTGCCAATCTTTGTATTAAATTATTAATCATAATCATTCCAAGTGCCTTTTATTTCAGATTGAATGTTATTTTTAAAATGCTTAAATTCTGCTGATAAAAATATTACATTGTGTTTCTTCAAGATGACTGGTTACAGCAAATCTATTAATAACTTCTTAATGAAGTGAGAGTTTTTTAATATGTCTTATTAATCTAAGCTGCGCTAACATTTCAGTGTGAGAGGAATTAATTCAGGAACTTCAGATACGGCTTTCATTTAAACAAGATTAAGTGGGTGATCCAACATTAATGCATCAACACAGTTGTCTACCTAAAATGGAATTTTACAATATCAGATTTCACAATAGTAGGTTTCTATTTCATTATTTATTTTGAAGAAACAGAAGCTATCCATTAAAAGGAAATATACACATTTTTTGTCAGGAGCTTGTTCACAATGTTCTCACTCTTCCGTTTCCTTCCCCTGAACAATGCTCTAGACATTACTGATACACAGCTATGGCATTCACAGGCATATTAAAGTTATTTACAAAATTGTTGGAGGCAGAGAAAGTCTAGAATACATGTCCCAGAATATATTGCCTTTAAAAAATCCAGTTATAAAGTCATTTCCTCTAGTTTAATCAGGGACCTGAAATGTTTCAAATAGCATTGTATAAACAAAGCAAAATATTAAACAACATTCTCCCTGTTTCCCTCAGCAAGTGAATAACTCCGTATTTCCCAAGGGAGAGAAGGTTTGTAAAACCTGAAAGAAAATGAAGTTAAAGGATTACAGTATGACCTTGAAAGTATAACTGCAATCACTGTATTGTCAGATTTCATTTCACCTTCAATTAAAAACATCTTGAAAAGCAAAAAAATAAGCTTTGTGGCTCACTGCTGAGTGCTTGCAACTTAAAAATACTGCTGCATCCCATTTTGATTTGTTCAATGGAAATATCATCACTGCAGTCTATTAATTCTGATATCTGATCTGTATTGAGAGAGGAAACCAGTTTCCTTTTTCCCTGTAAGATGGTTTTATCAGATGATAGAAGAAATGTCAAGGGAAGAAAAGAAAGCTTTACAGATATATAGAAAAAGCTTTCCAAGAAAGCTCACATGTAAAAATAGTTTTGGGAATCAGCAAACCCCATAGGTTTCAGCTCTGTTCAATGGACCCAAACTGACACACACTCTCACATCAACGAAAACAAAACTAAAAAATAACAGCAACAAAAATCCTTAGCTCAGGTGTGACCCATCAGTTCAATTATTTATGCAACCAGTATGGTTCCAAAATAATTTGTCTCATTAAGGAAATCCTGAGTATGTTGCTTTCATATTCTTGAGCATAATGCTCATTTGTGTCAAAAATAGAAAGGAAATGGCCACATGGCACAGTATAGTTGGGAGTAATGCAAACTCTTAATGTTTACCTTTTTTTTTTTCTTAAGGGAAAATATGCCCAGAGATTTCAAAGAAAATTGTAAAAGAAAATTATCTTATGCCAAACTATATCTTTTCTTGTAGTGGCTGTGAATAAATTTACAATGGTGAAGTGGGAAAATAAACACAAAATACAAAAATGAGATTTCTTGCTATTGTTGGGATCCCTGCATCTTGTCCAGGCAGAGTTAACTATTAAAAGAAGATTAACTGTATTGTTGAATAAGTGTAAACAAATCAGTGTCAATAAAGCAAGCCCCAGCTTCAAGCCCACTGATCTCACGTACTGAGTTTGATCTTAGTCAGCATGCTTTTGCTCTCTTTTGTGAGGAAGTTGCTGTACACATAAAAAACCAAACAAGCTAGAATGAAAGACCAGAGCTTTCTGACGACACCGACAATTACTACTGCAATTGTTGACAATTATTATTATTGTTGCTCATGTCCTCAAAGGTAAGCTGTATATTTACTCATATACATCCCACCTAAGTATGTGTAAATACAATGCAAGTACGCTTATAGTAGTTTATGAAATGGTGTTTTCTGTTTGGGAGAATAGTAAACAGTCACCTTTTACAGTTCTCCTTAAAATAATAAATATTTAAACCAGAGCAATTATACTTTTCTTTTTAGGAAAAACTGCTAAGTCTGTAATCCAAGACTCTGCATGTGAAGAAGTATAGTAGGTTGTACCCTTTCATATACAGAGCTTAATAGTATGAACCTACTTACTGCCTTCCTTACAACCAGCTGAAAAGTCTTCATGGTAAAAGTGTCCTGTAATGCTTCTTGTGTGATTTTATGACTACCTTAAAGGGAAAGAGCAGGCATGCAAACTAAACACAGTGCTTTTTCAAAGGGAACAACACTGAATGGCTTCTTCTGAACACAAGTAGGCAGTCAAGAAACAAAAAGATTAATCTGTGCTGCAGACTCCTGACTCAGACAGCCACAGAAAATCACATAAATGTTAATTCATTCATAAGATTTAAAGAAAAATTATCAGAGAAAAGCTCACCTCCGCTGCTTCATCTATCCATTCACATCACTGGAAATGCCAGTGAGTCACAGAGCAGTTCCCTATATCATGCAGAGCACCTCACAAAAGTGCTTAGCCTAGTTACAGGCAAAATTTTTTCTTCCTCTTGTCTGGAGATAGTATAACTTTTTTTAATATATTTGCACACATACAAGGCCTTTTCTGTACTGTTATTTTCCCAAAAACTTTTGCCCAGTGAGAGTTACATACTAAGTGCTGTAGAGTGACTGCCAGCACATTCACAAGTAGGTAACAGAAAGAGGCACTAAGTGGTATTTAACTAAGATAAACCTTTGTTTATGGGTTTCAAGGAAACCTACTGAGTGTATCTGAAAGCTATTTACTAAGCCTAGAGCAGCAACAGGCTGGCAGATGTGAGGAGGGCTACCCCTCTTAATACTAATGAGCTGCCTTAGAAGTTATGCGGTGATGGGTGACTCACTCAGCACTTAGATGTTACAAGTGGGATGCATTAGATTAAATGCAGAGCTTTACAGCTGAGCTTTTAAGGCATAAGTCCTCAAGTAAATGCTTAAAGTAAGCGACAACAATTGGCCCCCAAAATTGTCACTTCTTTCCTTCGACTAGAAAGAGAATCTACTTTGTAAACTTCTAAAATATGTAAAATGAATCCTGACAGATTACAGGAAGGAAGTTCCTATCTATTTATGATCTCACACTTGGCTTTACACTTGCAGGTGACCTTAGTATGATGTTTAGCTGCCTCTGAATACGCTTGTTTGAGTATTGGAGACAGAGTAGCTTCACTAGTCTTGATCTCTACCAGAGGTAATTAGCCCAGGTGATTCAAAACCACAAACTACAAACATCACCCTTAGGTCAGTAGATTCAGTGACTATTTCAGAATCTCTCAGGCAACTAAGAATTTTGTAAATGTGGTCCTGAAGCCATTTAAAATCCTTCTAGTTACTGCCAGAGTCAAATATTAACTTCAAATACAGCTACTTGAAAGAACTGAGAAGTAGCTGCTTTTAGTAAAACACTAAACAAGGAACCAATTTTTAGTAGTGTGTGAAAATTATGATAGCACTGAAATGATCTTCTGCTTGCCTTTGAGAGTAATAAAAAGCACTACAGCAATTGCAGAGTACTTGAAGTATTCTCTCTCTTCTCTGTGATTTTTCATTTCACAGACACTTATGAATTACCACAGTTATTTCATAGCTTCACTACCTGTTTTCAACAACATTACAGAAGGAATATAATTTCTGACCTCTCTGGTATCATGGTGGGTGTGCACTTAGAGGGAAGGAGGTTCTAGGTATTTGTTAATATAGTGGTATAGGGTTAATTTGAAGTACAAAGGAGTTTGAGAAACCATTGGTATATGACAATGCAGCACACCAGGTAGAGGTTGTCTTTCTCATTACAAGTGGGCAAGTGTCAAACTCTAACCCAGAAATGCCACAGTAAAAAGATTTCTTCTCAAGCTAATCCAGACAGCTGGGTCATTACAGTAGTCTTTTGATGAAACTCTCAGCTGGAATAAATGGGCAAGATCTACCACAATCCATTCCTCCTGGTTTTTACCCTCAGCAGTGGGCCTGGCCCTTATTTCTAGATTAATGTTATATTGTTTAATTATCAAATGAAATTTGTTAATTTTATGGATGAGGTTAATTCTTTACTTAAGAGAAATGTATAAATCTTGCAGCATATCACTGTCACAAGGAGAAAACAAATTTGTCCCATAACATCTCAACCACAATACCTACACTAAGAGCAGGAGGGCATTCACATCAGGGTAAGATACATAAAATGGAGAAGTCTTGCTAGGATTAGATTTCTGCCCAGGATTCACTTCTGCTAAGTGAATGTATTGTAGCAAAACAGAAAGACTTACTCATGTATTTACAGGAATTTCTTTTTAATCTGTGGTCAGGGAGTCAATGATCAAGAACCTTTCCACCAGTCTACATGAGGGTTTTTGGTAGCTCTAAAATTAGAGACTGTCTGAGGTGAGGGAAGGAAAAAGATCTATTCACCAGTGCTGGTTAAATGAAGACCCAAGAGCATGTTCTAGCTCACGCGATGGAGTTTGTGTAGCTGCTCTTTTATTAGCTTGGATATCAATAAAACAAAACACATTCCGACTCAGAAGCCATCCTTAATGCGTGGAAGCTGATTTCTCACACAAATCCAGTATTCAAGAAAACATAACCAGCAAAATGACCTATGAAGTTTGTATTTTCAAATTGTTTAAATGGCTTCTTTTTCCTCTGGTGGACCAGACTTTTTGTTTCTGCTTCACTGTATTGTTCCTCTTATCAATAATGAAACAGATCTTTATTTAAATCTTTTTAACAAGGTCTTTTCTTAGTCAGTCTTCTGTTAAATTTAGCACAGATGTTTTAAGGTAGCCATTTCCTTTGAAGGTAAGCAGAAATGTTCCTAAATCTTTATTTTCTACAGAGCTCACAGTAATTATATCGAAGTTTTTATTTGGTGAGAAATAGCAGTGGGAGTTTGATAGCTTAGGGCATACTCTTAGGTCTTCATTTAACCAGCACTGGTTAATACACCTCCTGCTCCCACCACCTCAGACAACCTCTGATTTCAGAGCTACGAAAGATACGAAAGTCTTTATGTTTGTCGGTGAATATATACTTGATCACTGGCTCACTGGCCACAAACACAAAAAAACAAATTTTTGCAGAAACTCTTTGTAGATGACTGGCATGATAATAGTTTTGTAAGAGACATCTGGAGCTTCACAGCTGTGAAGAAAGAAGGAAAAAAAAAAAAAAGAAAGGAAAAATATCCATAGAAGTCTTGGAAACTTTCAGCAATACACAGATGCACTAAATGAGCCTACTTGTATAGTTCTCCAATAAGTATTTTTCAGCTGCACTCTCTTGAAACAGGTTTTACTTAAAAGTCATCAGGACAGAGATTACTAAATCTCATTAAAAGGATGAGAAGTTAAAAAATTCCAAGAGGTAAGAGAAAGGCAAGAAATAACTAAAACAAACAGTAAAACTGATGGCGCAATTAAAGCTTTCTGTCTATGCCAAATTGAAGGCGAAGTTGAGAGAATAAGTTCTTGTTTATAATATGGAAAATGAGAACCCTGGAGCAAAACATTGGATTTCAGTCAGTTAATTGGAGCAAATATTCCCACATAGAATTATTTGTTTCCTGAGATTTCTTTATGGAAATATCCTGGAGCTAAAGATCTTCATACGGCATATCAAATTCAACTTTAGTAGGCATTGCCTGAGAATGGACCACTTGAGAAACATTTACAAGAAACATTTACCAGAAACATTTACCTCAAATTTGAATGAAGCTCAGGAGAGCTTTTGTTCATTAAAAACTCAATTAATTTAGTAAAATATGACTTTTGCTTCAAAAGTACAACTACATGTACTGGAATGAACAAATTGGCAATTAAGTCCTTACACCTTTGTCAATACAATGGTAGACTATAAATTAGTTTTCTAACAAAGGGATATTTTCAATTAACATGGAACAAATTACACTAAGTACAATGAGAAGAACATAATTCTGGAGAAAATTAGTTAATAAGTAATTATCAAAGCTAGCTTTCTTTTCTGAACATGAACTCCATATATATTTCTAGTTACAAAAAGACAGCTGATTTGTACCAGAGCCTGAAGTTTTGAAAGTGAGTGTCTTTTGATGATGCAATTTCCTTCCATTTCTAAGGTTTGATGCTTTCCCACTGGAAAAGACTGGACCTTGCTCATTCTCCCAAACACTTTCCTAGAAGTGGAGGAATAGCAAATGTGAAGCAATTGTCATACTTAAACAAAGACTATGGAAAGTGGACAGAGGAAGGAGCAGTCACAGCCCTCCTCCACACCAACATCATTTTCTGAGCTGCTCAAAGACAGAACAACACACAAAAATGTCATCAAGGAGGCCCCTATGCACAGCTGGCAAACTAAAGAGCAACTGTCATATGAATTATGGACTCTGACTAAATCTTCACTATCAATCACTAGTAGCTAACCAACCGAGAGGGTAACCATACACCAACCAACCAACCATACAGAGAGGGTAAAAATCAAAGTGCAGTACATTTTTTTGTTTGTTTTTCCTATCAATGTACATATGGAAACCACCTTTTTAGTAGTCTCCTAAAAGAAAACAACAAATTGTGAGCACTAAGGTAGACTCAATGCCATATTTAATGCATTTACATTACAGAAGTGATGATGTCTGGGTTGTTACTGGCTGATATTTTGTTCAACAGAAATCTGAACACAAGAATATCTGCTGTCTAGAAACTGTCATCAGTCAATGAACCTTGCAGATGTGCAAGGACATACAAATGACAGATAAGGCAGAGAGGGAAAAATTAAGGTGGCAGTTGGCACCACTTTATGGCACTGATGCTGCACATCTTAGGGTAAGAAGCAGCAATCTGCTGCAGCAGCCAAACAGATCAATTTTTCCCCATTTGGATAGTCACCCTAAAATGGCCACACTCCCATGTGAAACAGGTGATGTGCCAGAACATGGGAAGATAAAAGGTGACAAATTTGACATTTTTGCCTGCAGATAACCTCAGGCAGGCAAGAAGCATAGCGAATTAGAAGGACATCCTGGGACACAGCAACAGTAGGTCCCAGGTGTCAGCAGTTCACAGTCACAGTAATGGGTGTTGGTGTCCTGGAGAAGCTGGCAGTCTCAGGCCAGACAAAATGTCACTTCCTACTTCTTTTATTTTTCTTCACAATATCTGGTCATACTAGATCCAGTCAACATTATTGCTACTGTTATGTAGGCATGGCTGCAAATAAGATTTGTGCTTAGCAGGTGAGAAGAGTTCTTGTGCCAAGTTCAAGTCAGACAGATACCAAACCTGCAAAACAGACTTCCTTCTTCAGAATGATTTCTGTGCAATGTGTGGCTAACTTCAAGTCCATGCCAACATCTAAATCATGATAGCCTAACTTCAAAAATTAATTTTTGAATAATTAGTGATTTTTCAAATTTTATAATATTCCCAAGCTCTTTACTAACAACAGCCAACAGTAAGTTTTTGAAAAAACAAATGCAGTGGTTTGGGAAGAATAAAACTGAAATGTCTCTTGATACTAAATAATGTAACTTGACATGTTGTAATTTGAACAATTCAGTGCTGTGACAGAAGTCTAATGTAAAGAGGGGGGAAAATTTTCTCCTTTCCCTCACCCCTATTAGACTGGATTGTTCTTATTTTGTGTCCCTAATAACCTAAGCAGGACAGGTGAACAAAAGAGTAAAATATCTGGCAGCAGATAAAAGTTGGCTTGTGGGATGGTTTCAAGCCTAAGTGAATTATTTATCAGTGACTAAGCACATGTCTTCTATGAGGAGGAATAGTGCAGCAATTACAATGGGTACTGGCTTATTTTTGCATTCAGGAAAAAATATCTAATTAAGATAGACAAATAAGAAACAAAGTTACTGCTTAGCTCCAAAGCTATAATATCTGGAAATTAACATCTACTGGCAGTGTTTCTTAAAGATATTTCTAGATGCCTTATACTGTCCCATTTAATCTGAAAGGTACTATACTACAGTACACTACAGTCAAGAATACAAAAGGGTTAACAGCATTAGCTTCCCCTAAGCTTCCTGATGTCCTATTTGTATGTCTGGGTAAGGGCAGAACAAGGCAGGAATATCCCATATAATGTTTAACATGTTGTAGAAATAGCATGGATATGAATAATAAATTAATAAAAGTTACTTTGAATTTTTCTTTATTTTCCCCCATAGTGCCGAGGCTGTTTGAGCACAGAGTAGCATAGAAGGATACAGGTACTCCAACACAAGTTATTCGCTTTCTATGTTAAAATGTAAAGTCTTATTGTTAAGAATTAGTGAGGCATTTACCCATGGTTCACACAATCTTTTATCTTCTATGACCATATAAAATTATTCCCTAGGTACTCAGATATAGTACTTGGCCTTCCAGATCTGGAATTCATGTGAGTTTCCCTTAAAATGGGCAAAGCTTTTTTTGCTACATCATTTGCTTCAAGAGCAAAGCAAAAAATCTCAAGGCATTGGCTTTGCATTTTTTAATCATATGACACAGGTACCAGGCAGTTAAGCGAGAACTACAAGAGCCTTTTGTGCTACAGAATGGCAGGTAAGGAACTTGCCTGCAGTCAGACCACTTTGCACTATGGTAGTCTTTTTCCATGGGTCAGGTAGTCAAGCAACAACTAGGTGTGGCTAAGTATGTGAGCCTACGTCTGCTATCTTATCTCAGAAGGTGTTCAGATGAATTCACACAGGGGTAGAAAAAAAACCTGAGCCATATTTAAGAATGTTTGCTGAGAGATCCCAAAGTTGTTTGAAATACTGATTAACAAATAAGGTACCCCATGCTTAAAGGCTGAAGAGACAAATTCACTCCCCTGACTGGCATAGCGGATGTACACCAGGTACATCCATCACAGCCACAACTGTAGCTCCAGTCTCCCATGAGCCCCAGTAATATGGAGCTCAGTACCAGCTGCTAAATCTGCTTGGAATAAAGTGGTAAATCTGGCAGCAACAAGCCTCATGCTGTCAGGGCGTGGAGTATTACTATATCCAACCAACACATTTAAATTTACCTTGGGCATATTAACTGTTTTGATTGCACTGTACACATGCCTTTGTTTTTTCACCATGCTCAGCAATCCAAAATCAGAAATAATTCATTCAGGAGCAAGAAGCTTCCACAGTTGTTCTGACCACACACCATGATCACAAACTGATCCTTTGACCAGCACAGACAGATGGAAAATTCACCTGAAAGCGTAGATGATGACTGATGGTCTGAACAAGACTCTTTCCATCTAGCCTCTGACACCAGCCACAGATATGCAAAACAAGCTCCTGTTCACAGGGAACAAAATGACAGAGAAAAATGTAGCATAGGGAGTTGCCTACATCCTGTCAATTCAAGAACGGCACTTCCTTGTGGTAGCTAATACAAACATATAGAAAAAGAACACATCTTTTTCCTGAACAACTTATGACCTAAAAACCCAAGACAAAGACAGGGAGAATAAAAACATGCAGACAGAAGTGAAGTGATTTACACAAGGAAGTAGCAACAGTGTTGTTCCCAACATATTTTAAGCTTGTTTGGTTTTTATCAACTCAAGGAAACACTTGTACGCCCATAGTTTGCCCCTTTTCTGGTTTAATAAAATCTATTTGTGTACATATATGTAGACTTCTCCATATAAAACTTGCCCTAACCAATTAGCTTGAAAATCCAATAATGTCAGGCAGGGATCAAAAACTTTTGCTTCACACTCTAACACCATATCCATAGCTTCCCACATTAATCACGTGCCTTGTGAGACGCTGGACAGATATTAACAGTACCTCTTTCTCCAAAAAATCTAACTGTTCATGGGACTCTGGGTGTAGGGGTGGAGTTGTTTACAAGTGTAGTATCTGAATTGTAGCGAATTATGTGCCTACAACTACCCAAAATAGAAGGATACAACTGTAAACATAAGAGAAAGCAGAGCTGAGGTCTCATGTGAAAAACAAACATATTAGTACAGCACACACAAAGCAGGCAGTGATTACATCTGTTTTTAGCCTGGGATTTCTTTCCCTGCTGTAGCACACGGTGATCCTGCAGCTACTGCAGTGACAGAGGTTGTGTAAGCACACTTTAAACCAGACAATCTGGGCATTTGTTGGCGTTGTAACCACAGTAGCACAGAGCTCAGCATGAGCAATCGCCTTAGCATGTATTCAGCATCTCAGGTGGATTTTACAGCTAACTGTGCTCCTTCATCTAGCAGCACAGAGCTATCAGCAGCAGGGAAACTAGTTAAAAGCTAGCTTAGCTATATCTCCTTGTCCTGTTGTCATTGCTTCAGAGAGCTAACTTGAGACAAGCTTGACTGTGCAAATCGGAGACCTTCCAGAAGCTCCAAATTAGCTCTCAAAAACCTGGGTGCTGCAAAAAACAAGCCAGTGTCCAAATAAGCAAGGGAAGTATACAGGGAAATTGCTCGTGGAATTTTGTGGAATTTTTTTTAAGTACAACAGCACCAAACACAAAAATTGTTGTGTGTGACAATGATAAACAGCAACAGACAAGCTGAGCCGTCCAGACAGAAACTATGACACACTACAGTAAATGCAAAGATTAAACCAATAAATCAATAACTTTGTGGGTTACTTTGTGGGTTACTTTGCACAGCCTAAAGACAAATGAGAATGACAGGGAGAAATCACTACAGGTACTTTTAAGTAATACTTGAGCTGGTGAGGCAGGTATCCATAATCAGGCCAGCTCTCCAACTAAGAGCCCATTAAGCCTTGCTAGCAGGAATACAAGACTGATAATCTAATACAGTGAATCTTGCAAGAATTGCTGGATAAAAGTCAAAGGCAATCAATGATAAAAAGAGGATTCCCAGGGAAAATAGGTTTTGGGGGTGTTTTTTTCATTGTTGTTATTTTTCAAATGTAGGAGAACTAACTCACATCAGTGGGGTGGGAAGAACAAAAAACCCCAACCTCTTAAGTGATCGCAAGTACCACTGGCTTGCTGAATGACATTGTGTTTATATGCTGTATATAACCTTTTGTTTTTATGAGCCAGTTTAAAGAAGCTTTGGACAAAATGCATTAGGATCTATACTGAATTAGGATTGACTTGTTTAATGGCCGCAGCAGAGGAGGAGAAAAAGAGTGAGTCAGGTAAATGAAGAATCACACAACCAGAATTACATTTTACTATTTTGTACTATTTTGTACCTGTAGAGTACTCTAAATTTCAAGCAATGCCAGTATTAGTTATCAGTTGATTTTTAGATGCTGACATTCTGTTTAGGTACTAACGGAACCAGACTGCACTGTATCAGAAATATTCCCTGATATGAGATTTGCAGTTAAGTGAACTGTACTGCATAGAAAACAACTGTGAAGTCATCACAAATCACCCATAAGCCAAAAGACTTCAATAGTAAAGATGGTCTTTTCAAGATCATTCACTAGGAAACATTAATTTACAATAAACCATAATTCTAGCATCACTAAGGAACAAACGCTCAGTAGGAACAAAGAACTCATTTCATCTGACAAGCCACAAAAAAACCCTACACCATAATTCTTGAATACATTTCCACATTCTCCCCTAAATCCCATTAAGTAGATAGGTTTTACAGGAAGATCAAAATATTCAAGGGCATGCAAGGAAATAATTAGTTTTTAAAAGAAGGAGGTAGAAAAAACTTCCCTTTTAAAAGAAGAGTTGGACAAAAAGGAAGCTGGACAAAGCTGAGTTTACTTCGTTGTGTTGCACAGCCAAAGACTATAGTCCTTTAACATCATCTCCTCTGGTCTGGGATTCAAAGGAGGAAAAAGTAAGCAAACACATATCTTTCAGGCAAGTGATGTTTGTTCAACATTTAGAAAGACTGCATCAGATAAGATCTGGCTTCTCTAGACTCAAATAAATATCTTAAGAATGAAATGTTATCCCTGCAATCTCAAGGCAAAAGCAAAAAAGCTGGCAAAAGGAAAATGCACCCTTAAAAAACCACTCTGCCTGGCAATCTTAGAATCATAGAAGAGTTAGGGTTGGAAATGACCTTAAGATCTTCTAGTTCCAGCCCCCTGCCATAGGCAGGGACACCTCACACTAAACCATGTCATCCAAGGCTCTGCCCAACCTGGCCTTGAACACTGCCAGGGATGGAGCATTAGCATGGAAGCAGGACTCTCTACTACTACTCTCTACTACTCTGAGAACACAGTGGAAGACCACAATCAACACATGTCCTACGACTGTGATGACACAAAGCGTGCTGGAGGGATTGTAAAGGAAGGCACAGGAAGGATATATCATAGAGAAGTATAAGTGAAAGCGACATATAAAGATGTTCACAATGTAAATTTATACTAGCTAGCAAAGATTCTTCTTCATCTATTTTACTATGTTCATCTCAAAACAGCAACAACAAAAAAGAGCTAGAGACTACATATTTAAGTAAATGTATGTAGAGTAGTTCATCAAGTTATCTCACAGGCAGCTACACAGTTTTGTTTGTGGTTTTAATCTTATTGTCCAGACAACCCACGTCCTTCTAGTAATGCATATAAATATGCCTTATATAGTTCTGATCTTTCAAAAAAGTCACAGGATTCATAATGTTAAAACACTGCAGAATGACCAGAAGACGTCTGCCAGCAGTCATAAATATAAGAGTGAAATCTTGTAGTTATTAAGGCAGCTGTGTAAAACTATCTGATGCATAGAGAAGTTCTTAATGAATAATGGCCAGGTATTTTCATTTTCAGCTCATTAGAGGAGCTTTCTCTTTCCACATTACAGCTTTGCTAAAGATTTGTCAAGCCAGTGGTTTATTTGTGGATATTACATCAACAGTAGCCCTTCTATATATCACTGCTTCTATAAAATACTTTACATCAAAACAAAGAGTTTTCACAGTAACTAGTCCTAATATGCCTATGCTATTTTTGATACTCTTCTTGAGATTGGTCAGAGATTTTGACTTTCTAAAGAATGGAGTTTCTTCAGATCTCTTCAGTTGGGCGTCTAAGCTTTTATACCTGGAATTACTAATAAAAATCCCAATCATCTTCAAAAGTGGGTACCTACAAAAAGGATCTACCCCTATTAACAGACTTAGATTAGGAAATCTAGGAAATATGTTGTTAATTCCTTCAATACAAAGAAATTTACTCTCCTACAGGAGCAGACCATCACACAAGCCAATGTAGCTTAACAGTAACCAGTAAACATCTGCTGCACCTCTGAGAGGAGGGTGTGTGGTTCACAGTCATGGATTATTCTCCTTGCTGATGTGTCTCTCCTTGAAGCTAAAGAAGGGGAGGGGAAAACAAGGAGATAGGATTTGCAGTTGTGATAATGATTTAATAATTTAACACCTGCTCATTGGAAAGTAGATGGTAGTTGCATTCATTTTACTGAGGTCACTGCACAGCCGTCTGATTTTTTACCACCTCTGACTTGGGTCTGATATAAATGGGTGACCTAGAAATTAATGGCTCTGCTTTACATTAACAAACCTTTGAAACATACAGAAGCCTGCATTTCCTTTCAGTAAGTGGTAATTCGTTAGTGTGAGCATTTGCATTTGCAGTGGCATTTATTTATGATAACAAAGGTGTCACAGAAGATTAAAGATTTTCTAACCAGAGATGCTTAGAGAGATAGTAGCAGAGTTATTTTTACTTAGGAGAAATTCTAAAAATACATTAGGAAAAAAGACACAACAGTCTAAAAAAAATAATTTTCCAATAATGAAACAATTGCTCCATAACTGCACATGCTTTTCTTATGAAAGAGCAGCGAGAGTATTCACTGATATCTACTAGGCAATAATTTATAAACAGAAATAAATCCTACTGAATTCTTGTGAGTTAACCTTAAAAAAAATAGATTAAACATAAATATAAGTCATAGCATAAGTAACTCAGGAGTAAAATGAGAGTGCAAAAACTGAAGGAATTAATAAGGTGTTCTCAGTACTTGCTAAGGTGCAGCTGACAGCAGCCTGTACCACCTTAGCAACTTAAAGAGAGAGGAAGCATTTTTCCATCTACTCAGTCTCCTTCAAAGATGCTAGCTGTAGAAAGTGGGACTTGTTAACCTTATAACACTGACATTTAAAAAGTAGAGATAATTATAAACAAGGTGAGCAAACTCTAACAAGCAAATGGGTTTAAGTGGAATACTTATAAGGTCGTTTTTTTTTCTTTTTTTTCTTTTTTTTTTAAAGAAGAGCTAAATATGTGCTAGACAAGTTTAATGAGGCACTGCAAATAGGAATTATCTCAAAAGACATTCACCCAGAGATAACAGAATCCAATTTCTGTTTGGTTCAGAATACCACTCACAGTATCCTGTTTAATTAAAAGAAACATTCATATAAGGAACATGAGATTCTTGAGTATGAATTTAAATATAACAGCCTAAGAAAGCAGCTAAGATTAGAATGGATTGTAATTCTAAATGAAATTATTTGCAATTCCTACACCTTAGAAAGTTCAATAGCTGTACAGGTATAATAAACTTTGAATCCAAGTTATCAGGTCTGCTAATGTAATCTGTTCAGATTAACAGATGGGATGACGGTAACTATGTGTGTATAGGAAGCCTAAACATATCCATACTGCAGTTGTTGCCAAAGCCTTCAGCTACATCTACAGCTATATGTCTCTTCCTATCACAAGACAGTGTGAAGTATTGTTTGGTTTGGGTTTTGGGGATTTTTTTTTTACACTAGCTAGATAAGCTTGGGCAATGCTAAAAGCAAAATACAGTTCTACTTACTCTGAGATATCTCAGTAGATTTGCTTTGTCAACATTCAGACAAATCTTGTAACTTAGATACCAGTTTCTCAGATTCACTAAAATTAAGGTGTAAAGTTTAATTTTTTGTTTCTTCCAAGCACATCAACATCAAGAAAGTGACTGGGAACAGGCAGATGGATTTATCAAGAACAAATTGCTCTTGACCAACCTGACTGCCTTCTACAGTCATCTACCAGATGTGATGACTGGTAGCATGGATGACAGGAGAATTGTGAATCAAAAGCAAGGCCCTGCATCTGGGATGGGACAGCCTGCTGCACAGGTTTACAAGATGGGGAATGGCTGGTTGGTGAATACCTTTGCTAAAAAAGACCTTTCAGTCCTGATAGACAGGACTTTCAGCCTGGTAGGCTTACTCAGCATGAGCCAGCCATGGGCCCTTGAAAGCCATCATCCTGGGCTAGTTGAATTGCAACTAGCGGTTGCAGGAGGGTGATCCTTCACCTCTGCTTGGCACTTCTGAGACCACGTCTGGTGCACTGTGCAGTTTTGTGCTCCAATACAATAAAGATATTGACATGCTGGAGCAAGTCCAGCACAGAACAAACAGGATGGTCGAAAGGCTTGGAGCACTTGGCACATGAGGACAAGCTGAGAGATCTGAGTCTGTTAAGCCCAGGGAGAAGACAGGTCAAGGGATATACTGTAGTCTACAGCTATGTAACAGCAGGATGTAGAGAAGACAGAGTCTGCTCGAAGATGCACGGTGGAAATATGAGAGGCACAAGGGACAAGTTGGAACATAGGAAACTACAGACAAGGAAAATGGGTGGGCAGACACTGGAACAGAGGTCCAGAGAGGCTGTTGGGAACTCCATTGTTGGACTCATTCAAATCTTAGCTGGACAACCTTGTATACTTGGCACTTTTTTGAGTAAGGACTGGACCAGCTGGCCTCCAGAGGACACACCAAACTACGTGATGACTATGGTTCTGTGCTTTTATCTCTGTGGTTCAGCAAACAAAAGAGGTAAACAAGGTACCTCCGCAGATCTCCCATATGCCTTGGTGTTTCACCCTAAACGATTTACAGAACTATCTTGTAAAATGCTGGTTTGTTTTACCATAGAAATAGACTCTGCCTACTGAAATGATCATTGGATTCTCTTTAGTATGCCTGTCTGATCATGTGGTGTGTATCTTCTTATTGTTGGCTCCTAACCCTAATAAGCAGAAAGGTATTAAACCATCTCCTCTTTGTAAAATGAGGAAGGCTAAGATGAAAAGATGCAGAGATGCTCCCAGAATCATGCAAGAATTTTTGGGGAGACCTGGGAATTCCATGTATGCTCCCTGAAATTTGTGGTGGTTTTAATTTGTACTGAAGGAAGTGGACATAATTTTGGAAAGGTAAAGCACCTTCTGAAAAATCTGTAGCTCCCTCAAATTACCCAAAAAGAGGTAATTTGGTGGTAGGTTATTGCAGGTGGCAGCATATGACTGCCATGGCCAGGGTGCAGGGCTAGAAAATGGAAGGTAGACATAAAAGTAATGCATAAGCAATGGGAAAGAAATGCCATATGATGCTGCAAATGTGAAAAGTCCCCATACTATACTTTAATAGAATTAATTTCCAAAGTTTAGCCTCATTTTAAGCATTATATGTTGAATCAGCCAACCAGTCAAGGGTACCATGGACTGAGTGTAACTCTTAAAACAGAAGCCATGTTTTTTTATTCTGCCTTTCAAAGAGATGAGCTGACCTAGCCATATGCTCATATAGCCCCATGCACAACGCCATATCCTTTGACTACAAAAGATAATGTAAAAAGCTCTTCAACATATAACACAGTAAGCTTCTAGCTGTTAACTAGCAATGATAAATGTTTTGAGTGCATTACCTGGAATATACTATCCTCACTCTCTGAATTTCCACAATAAATTAAAACCTGGATCTGTTTGAATTGTATGTGTGTGTGTGTGGAGAAAGCTCAAAACCAGCAAAGTATGACTATTGTAAAGTTAAATGTGTAGGTAGTTCTCATCTTAAAGTTTTGTGGTCATGCAAAGATTAGATAATATGCCAAGACAGCTAGGAGCGGATTGGGACACCTATTTGCAGTTCTTCTCCAGCAGGCTCACTTCTTAGGCTGACCTGCTAATAAAAGCAACCCCTGGACCATGTAGAGAACTACTGAAGCAGAGCAAGGTGTAATGACCAGGTGCAATATTAATACCAATTGTGAATTACATATTATTTAGGCCGAGCAGTAATATAGAAAAGGCTATTTCCAGTGCTGGCTAAATGAGGAGAGAGAGGAGAAAATGCTGACTTGATATGCTGAAAAAATCATGGCTTGATATGCTGAAGGAATGTTTCTCTTTCTGTGAGCAATGGGAAAAAATAGATATTTCTCACAAACTTACAGATATGAAAAAGGCAGACCAAGATCTCAATAAATATCAGGGTGAAACTTCAAAGACGTGAATTATTTCAAAGAAGATGACCTTGTACTATGAATTCAACTAAAGCAAAATAGATAGAGACAAAAAATGGTGGGAAGTACAACCAGGACAATGAGGATAAAGCTTAGTGCTGTATTCTCATTTAAATGCCTGTACCATCTGCAAACCATATGTACCAAGTATGTGGGTTGTTAAGGTTACTTATCAGTGTGGGGACTTATAATGAGGCCCTTGACATTTACAGAGGGACATGGCCTGTCCAGCTTGTGGCTGGAGGCAAAGGAAACATCATAGAACAAGGAAAATCACCTTAGTATACTTCAGTGCTTCACTTCACCAAGGAAACATAAGGCTCCTCTAAAGAGTATGGTCTTTGTACTACGCAGTATCAGTAAACTTACAAGACTGCCCATGTACAAAAAGGAATTTGCACCAGACTTTTTTAAAAAAAGTGTTTTCACCTCTAAGCAAACAAGACAGCGGAAAATCTATGGGATAAAGATTTGAAACAGTGCACAAAGCAGAAAAAGCTACAAAATCCTAGTTAATATACATGAGAAAATAATTAGTATGCATTGAAGCCTTGGGAAGAAAGCAGATGCACAAGAATTTTTACTGTAGATAAATGCAATTTGCCTGCTGCTGAATGTAAGATACAGAAGACAACTTTTTTCTTCTTATTTTTCGTCATGCTTGATGACCTTGCAGCAGTTTGGATGGTAATTAAGTAGCGAATTCATGGAAATTAATGTTTTACCTAGTCCGTTAAATCTCATTTCCAGAATGTGACTGTATGGAGTAGTATCCCTGTGGTATCCCTGTTTTCTGAAAGATACTGTTGCTGTATGTTGAGAAAAGATGCAGACATAATGATTCTCCACATTTATGATATGAGGAAATTGTGGCAAGGTGTGGAGAGGTTCTGTACTAAAGACCATTAACTAGCTCTGGCAGTCACCATCATTACAAAAAGTAATAATAATACTTTCCTTTGCTTTCCCCATTTTCCTTGCCTATCCTGCTCCATTGTGCACATTGTTCATTAGCACCCTTTTGAGGGTGGTTCAAGAGCTCATAGTCTTCTAGCCTTTGGAAGAAAAGTGAATAAATCACTCTAGCACCATAATATCTTTGGAGAAGACATTTTCCTTTCCGATTCCAAGAAAATTAATGTGCAGACTGCACCAGGAATAGATTTTCTAAGCAGCTGCTGATATCTTGGTATTTCAGCTTACTATAGATATCGGGAGTCAAATATAATCTTTCCCACTTCTCTTGATTGTAACTATTGGACCTATAACTAAAAAAGGGTTGAGACATACTTGCTTTCTTCTCATCTGGCACTTACAGAACATGCTAAGCAGAAATAGGATTTGGTTTGTTTCAAGATCTGAAGTGCAAGAAATCCATTGTGTGCGGTAGTAGTGGGAAATTTTAGAAGTAGATACAGATCCAAAGATGCAGCACATGACATAAGGAAATATACAAAAACTACTTAAAGCTGACTTTTCTGAGACATAGCAAAAAAAGGAAAAAAGGTTTGGTCTATTCTTTGTCATTGTTGAAGAGATACTAAAAAGAAAGCCAATTTAGAGCCAGACTCTAGCCTACACTGACAATTTCAATGATTGATTTTATATCATTTGCAAGTCCTTCTGTTTGAACCCCAAATTAAGCCTTGAGGTGAGGGGCTTTCATCGACTCTCTTCTTCTGATGAGGCCATCCAGCATCTAGCACACCAAGAGCTCAACTTTCCGCCTGCACGCCTGATGACAGCGTGATGGAAGAAAGGAACAAGCCAGCAGAGACAAAGGGCTCCCATGTAGAGAAAAGAAAGTGATGAAATGCAATTCCATGACAGGCTGTATAAGTCTGACCATATTTCTAATTTCTTAGAAGCTCTGGCAAAGGGAGCAGCATCACAATCTGAATAGAGGATATTATCCAGTCTTTCTGTGAAAACCTTTGCCAGTGCCACCCACAGTCCCACTGAAAACCAGCTCTGAAACGCAATCACTCATCTTGCCAAAAGCATCTTTTCTCCGCGGTAGTCCAAACCTTCCTTCTCCCTCTCCTTGTCATTAAGTGAACATTACAAGCCCATTCAACACTTCCTATTGTTCCCAGAAGTGCATTTCTATTACTGAGTTATACAGCAAGAGTACAAGTAGCCACATGTTCATCAGCCATCTTAATTTACACTCCCTCCAAAACCAGCACATATCTGAAACCTCACCAGTTCCTAAAACAAATTACACCTCACTTCTGACTTATACCAAAATTGAAGCAAAGCTCAGCAAGACTCATCAATTCTCAGCAAAGACTAAATAGCATAGTGAGAGATTTCTAGTGCCTGTTTAAAAGGTTTTTTTAAAATATGCATATGGCTGCTTTTAACCACCATATTTCATCATGATTCATCAAAGGCAAACTGCAGTTGTCAAAATCAAAGAACAAGGACTGTCTTTGTGATATATTAATGTTTTATGATAAATTTGTCACTAACACATAACATATTATATCTATCTTATCTTTCTGATATTTGAGGACATATAGGAGCTGAACTCCACTGTCATTCTTTGTGCCCCTTCAAGTATCAGGAGAAATGTCCTGCTGCTTTGGGGTTCAAAGAATTTTCCAGTACCTTGAAATGAAAATGAAAAAAGGGGAAAGAGGAAAAGAGCTATCTCATGGTCTTTGTGTATGTATTGCAAAGAAGAGTCTGCAAGTTTGATTCAAGTTACTGTCTGTCAAAATCAGATGCAACTGGAAGTGAAGTTCAGTAGCTCTTCCAAACATTACCTACTCTGCAGTTGCTCTTTGAAGAAAAAAATCTACCTTTAAATAACAATTAAACAAAAAGATATAGAGTGCACATATTTAAAATCAGTGTCTCTGTGAGTCATCATCCATGTACTTTGATATGGGAGGTCTCTATTTTCCGTCAGTTTTAGAGTTACCTTTAGAGTCTTCAAACAAACACTGATGGAGGAGGCTGAAAAGAATAAATTTGTGCCTGTTGGAGATGTTCCAACCAGGCTCAGTGGAGGGACAAAGGATACCTCTTCTGATGTTCCTTATCTATTTCTCAGCACCTGGTGCTTGGTCTCCTTTTCTCTTCAACAATACCTCTGAGTGTTGCTACTCCAAGGCACAACCCATTGGGCAATTTGGATGAGCATTTAAGGTTACAGTTATTTTAGGGTTGTCTTTTATTTTTGAAGGGTTGTTCTAAGATGGTGGACAAAATTCCCATCTAGCATCTAACTATTTCTGCCCGAAATGTATTTTTTTAGGCCCATATTCTATAGGCAGCCCAGAAAGTCTGTGTACAGTTCTGGTGTCCTCAACATAAAAAGGACATGGAACTGTTGAAACAAGTCCAGAGGAGGGCCACGAGGAT
>JANHGB010018475.1:0-49828 GCA_026283785.1 Coracopsis vasa | reverse complement strand
GCCGCGTCCCTCCCCCGGGGTGCTCCCCCGGCAGCCTGCCCGCGCAGGGGCACCGCGGTCGGTGCTCACCGCTGAGCCCAGGACTCCCTCACACCCGGCGGGGAGCGGGCGGTGGAAAAAGTTTGGAGCCGAGCTCGGGGGTAGAGGGGCCGGGCAATGCCGGGGGCGCTGCCGGAGTCGGCAGCAGAGGCGGAGAGAGCGGCGTGGCCGCTCAGCCCGGGGATTGCATCTTCCCCCTGCCCTCCGCCGCTGCTGGTGCAGTGATTTTTCAAGCCCATCGAGGCAGTCACTTGCGCGCTTGGCTCCCCTCGTCTCTCCCTCCCTGCCTGAGCTCCTCCCGGTGGCGGCTGCCCTCCGCTCAGCCCCGAGGAGGCTGGCCCCGGGCACGGCAGCCCGGCGAGCTCCGGCGGCCCAGGGAGGAGCCACTCCCGCATCCAGCACCGGGCCCGGGCCCAAGGGAAGATAAGGGATCGGCCGGCACCCCCCCGTCCTGGAGGAGCCCCATCCCAGTCTGCTGCCAGGTGGCTTCTGGGTTGGGTTTTTCTGGCCTTGTTGTTGAGGTGGTGGTGGTTGGTTTGTTTCGTTTCCCAGAGTGATGCAAGGTCTTGTCCCGTGACCGGCAGGAGTTCTCGCTGCTGCGTCCCCAGCCTGTGAGGTGACTCTGGGATTAATAAGGAAGACGCTTTATGGCATTCGTGTTTCTATGTAAAAACAAAGCAAGCAGAAATGATTAACAGTGCTTGTGGGGAAGAGGGTAAAGCATCTGCCAAAATCAAGGTGCCGCAGCACAGCCCCACAAAACGGAAACAGGAGAAAAGATGGTTTTGCTTCCAGTGAGGCAGTTAATGAGCAGAACACCTGCTCTGTGTGAATGGTGGCCGTTGCTGCAGGTTTGGCTTGTGTTGGTGTATATCACAATGACCATAAACGTCTGTGGTTGGATCAGTGGCACAGGGGTCCTGTTTTCAGTGTTTTGAATGCAGTAATCAAACGGATTTGAATAAATGTTGGGCCCAGACTTTATATTTCATACCCAGACATGAATGAGTTTGAAAACATTGATTTTAGTTTTCCTTTGTATTTCTTGCACTCAGTGGGCTAACTTTAATAATCAGTTTCATAAGAATCTGCTCAGTGAAGCAGGAATGGAAATACATTAACCTCTCAGCTGATACAGGGCTAAAATTCTTTTTTCATATCACTGTTACACCAACATATCTCCATTCATTTAAGCCCCAACAGACACTGGTTTAAATGTCAGGACTATCAGGCCCGACAGTGTCGTACAAATGAAAGCAGTGTAGTGGAATTTAATTGAGTTACACCTGAACTGAGGTAGACTCATTGAGCCTAGGCATTTATTTTTAAGTCCCCTTCTTGTGGCTTTGTAATGCGGAATACAGAGAGGCAGAGACATTATGACCATGGGTATAGGCAGTAATTGTACAACAAATATATTTTCTGTAATGATGCTAAAAAAAAATGTGTCCTTATCTGTAAGTCTACTGTGTAACACGCAGTGCTCAGTATATTGTGCTCATTCAATTATAGTTTTAGTGAGCTGGAGTCACAAGAGACAGCAAAGCTTTTCAGGCTTTCTGGTGATTTCCTGAAGGTATTTCAGCACTTGGTCACAGTACAGAACATAATAAATTGCACTATCTGTATACATAGTTCTTGCTTACTGACAGAATGAGAGATAAGGCTTTAGGCATTGTACACCATAAACATAAAACACAGATTTCTTCCAGTATTTACAATGCCTTAATGTCAGAACAACTGTGGATTTTCCTGCCATTAGCAATTGTCCGAGTAGCTGTCTCAAAGCGTTGTTCCTGTGGTTCAAAAACAAACCGGGGAACTGAGGAGACAGAGCCAAACTCGACCCACAGTCGCATGGAAGCGAGTGGAATCAGGGATATTGTTCTGACACAAACAAGAGCAGAGTCTGGCCCAGGTAATCAGCATCTTTTCTGTTTTGCACTGGTAATTGACAGTTCCCTTGTGGAAATGATTTGGCTATGGATATATTAAATCCAGTCTTTGACCCCAGTCATGTGGTCCACAGACAGGCATATTTCTATTAGACTGAATGGCTGAAGAAAGAGCGGAGTATGTGCCCTGTTTTTGTCCACACGATACCAGTGCTTTTTGTTAATTGCATTGGCTTCTGTTCTGTAGTTTCTATGGAAAGAAAATAGTCCAGGATTTTTTCCCACTTACGAGGAAGATAAATGGTATGGTGCTTGTAAGACTGCCAGCCCTGAATCAGTGACAGGCTTGAAGTATGTTTTGCTTAATAACACATTCATGGTTTTGTAGCACTGGACTGGTGTGAGGAAGAGCAAAATGATTTGTCTGCAGCAGTCACACTTACTGAAGTGTCGAGATGGATTTTGGCTAAGGTTGTGATCCCTGGACCAGAACCAGGATTTCATGGGTTGTAGGTCCCACTACTAGCCAAGACTTCCTCTGCTACCTTGGGCCCAGAGGTGCCTGCACCATCTTCCTTGCTTGTCAAAACAGCATGATCAAATCCAGCTACCTTGAAGGCTGCACTGTATTTGGTGGCGGAGGCAGTAAAGGGCTCCTGTCCTGCAAGATGCATTTAAGACATCACAGAAATCAGGGGCAATACCAGATCCTTCGCTGGTGTGATCAACACAGGTCCATGCTCTCGCTCTGGAGATGAAAAGTGCCTTACAAGTAAGCATTACATTTCAAAATAATAAATTAAGCTATTTGAAAAGATTTTGTTGTTGTTTTCAGAAAAAGGAAAAAGGCTGTTCAAACAGCATCATATGAGCTGTCTTTCAAAAATTTAAGATGAATAGTAACACTCAATGGAGTGATGACCATTAGTCTTTTTCCCTTTCATCTTCGGTTTGATTATCAGAGAAGAGTATTTATCTTGTTTGCTTTGTGGTTTTGTTTCTTTTTTTAAAACAATTGCTTATAATCAGAGCAATCATGATTAACACTCCTATACAGCAGCTACTCAGGAAACATTAGCAAGGACTGCAACACTGATTAGCTGTACAAACAAATATAATCCTGCTCCTTTAAGTAGCCATAATGGTCTCTAAGAGGATATTTATTTTGTGTCGATTGAGTTTACAACATGTATTCAAGTGTTCAGAGGGCACAGAGAGTTCTCTTCCAGGTTGACTTGTCAAAACTTCATTAAAATCGATAAATATTCACCAATCTGACTTCAGGCAGAATTTGTCCCTATGTCTTTGAACACATGGGACCAGGCTATTAGCTGGAGCCAGCAGAAGAGGAAGCAATGGCAACCACTTCTCAAGCTTTGTGGTCAATCAGACATAGGAGGAATCCACTTAAATTCCTTTTGCTAATGACATTTCTGGATGCAAGTCAATGAACTCAAGAAGAGTATCCGACCTTGGGCTAGCCAGACATAAACAGAAAACATTTCGTGGTAGAGATGTCAAAGCCTTCTGCAGCCTGAAAGCATCGTCTCTCTCTGATTAATTTTTGGATGTGAGTCTAGAATACCATTGATGGGCTGATAAACATACAGCATCACTTTGGCTTGCACTGGAAATATTTTTGTTGCTATTCATTGGAAGATACTTATATTGCTCCTTATATTTGAAGCAGTGCTTTCAACATGTGGAAAGCAAATTTATTTGGTTTGGATTTAAAGTCTGTACCCAGGAATCCACAACTTACTGGGAAGTTTTTAGGAGATCACAAAATAGTGAAGGTCACAGCAGTAGAAATAGTGGAGGAATTTGCAGTTCTCCAACACATCAGCTGCTAGGGAGGGGAGAGGGTTCTTCTTGATGATCCCAACTATTTTAAAGAATACAGAACGATACTAGGACCCTTAATTGTATTTACACATACAAGTAACAGATTTGATTTTTAGAAGACTTGATTGTTCAATTGTTCTATAATTCCAGCTTGTGGGAAAAGATTCCAAACTGTGAGTGCATCTAGAATAAATTGTTATAACAACTGATTCTTTAATTTTCATTATATTAAATTAATAGTTAGTTAAATATTGGAAGCGGGTTTTAAGTTTTAAAGGTGTCCAAATTTCAGGAAGGGCACTTTAAGTTTTCCCTCAGATAAATATGGTCTATTGCATTGCATCTGGAAAGCAAAGGCAGTGTCACTTTTCCCTTGGTACCTTAACTGAAATCAATGGATCCAGTTTAGGTGAGTAGTGAATAGGACCAACATGAAAAGTTCTGTCACATAATCTTCAGCTTGTGGTCCAGCACCTGAATAAGAGGACACGGCATGTTTGTATTCATGGCCAGAAGAGCTATGGCTAATACATCATGTAAACCTGCTCTTTCTTTTTCAGTTTTCTAGCGCTGAAATGCTGCATTTAGTGATAAAAAGGCCTCCTGTTTGCTCATTTTCGGTAGTTTCTCACATTTATTCTCTTCAGCAAATAGATTTTCTTAGCAGTATCACTGTTCTTTATTTCTCAATGTAGAGGTGAAATGCGTGGGATTAGTTATTAAAGTGTCCAGAAAAGTCTGAGACGTGAGGAAGGGTTTGTATGCCCCAAATATGTCTGCGTTTTTCGGCTTTATCAATTCTTCGCACAGCACATTGCTTCTCCTTACACATATTACATTTTTAGTCTCTTGTGGCTGTTACAATGAAATCCTTAGCTCCTGAGAGAACTCCAGGTTGCAGGTATCACTTAAGTGCTTTATCAGTTTTACACTCAACATTCATTGCTGCTTAGGTTTCATCTGTCTTTTGAGAAGATGAAATCCTTGTTATTTGAATGTGTAAAAGACAGTATGTAAGCACTGCCTTCACATTTACTCTTTGACTTCTTTTGGCTCCCTTGCAGATCCAATATAAAAGGCAGGGCTGTTTATACATTTCTAGGAGGAATTCCTCATCTGCTTTACTGTGGAAATTCAGTACAATTGTCTAATAGGTTATGGCCTGTAGCTGCTCCACTGGAAAATGGCTGATGAGGTGATAAAACTTCGTCGAACATTAATAAGCCGTGAAAAGATACCTTGTTTATTCCGTACCACTAGTAAGCTTGTGTTTGTCTATTCTTGAGGTTGTTACAGATGGAGAATGAATAAGACCAGAACTATGACTGCCCAGACCATTATGGAAATGGATAGATGATAAGGATGAGGCAGAGAAAATGTACGAGAGTGTAAGTAGCTCCAGCTGAAAGGCAAGGATGACGAATTGCTATTTCTAAGAAAAAATATCACTATAGCTTCTTTTTTTAACCCCCCTTGCAAGTAGAAATCTGCACATATTTTTGTCTAATTGTTTGGACTGACTGATCTAGTTTTGATTGACAGTTTAGTGAATCCTAAGCTTCAGAATTTTTCCCAAAACTGAAAGTCCAAGAGTTTCTATGCCCAGCAAAATATGATTGAATTGGTGAATAACACCATTGTCTGTAAGTCTGTATATTTGACAGTGTGTCATAAAAAATGCTTGAAAGATGGTCCATTTCACAGAACATTCCTTTTTCTTTCTGCTGTCTCTCTCTTACTTCTTACCTCTGTTTCTAATAGACATGATTCCCATTCTGAAAAGTTAGGAACCAGATTCTAGAAAGCTGTTGGTCTTCAGGTCTCAGGTGTGGGTTGTCCAACCTGTCTTTGTGCCTGTGAGACACTCCAGGCTGTAGCAAATACACAAACCTACACTCCTTCGGGCAGGCGACATGGGGGCAAAACATGAATAAGCTCTACCAAACTGCATCTGGGTGAGTTCTGTCTGACTTCGGTTTTGACAGTAAATCACAAAGGTGTTATTAATTATTATAAGAAAATACTGCTAGAAATGCTTCCCAAGCTATTTTTGGTTTTGTTCATGTACCCATAAACTCCACAGTGGATTTTGGTAAAGAGCCATTCTACTTTATCTGTAGCAATAAATATAACAAATGTGGCATCCATTGTGGTAAGGTGGGTGTGATCATTTATGCCACTGACAAATGAGCGACATTTGTTAATGGCATGAAAAGAAATAGAAGTTGTGCCAATGTCTAACAGAATTTTGGTGAATGTTTTATATCAGCTGAGGTGAAGAGTTAAGAGCCAGACTGCGAGCAGGTTGGATTGTAATGGGCCCATCTGTCTCAGAACAAGAGCTATTGATCAGTTATAAGTCATTGCTAGTGGTGAGCTATTGCAAAGAGACCACTGGCAGCAGAGCTCTTCATTGAGATCCACTGCAGTCAAATAGCACAGGGGTTAATGGGCAGAGGTTCTCTCCAACATCTGGATGCTGAAAAACAAACAGTGTGCTGGGACAAATATTGGCAATTCCTAGTGGCATTACTGGTAACAGCTCCCAGTTCTCCCAGCCAGTGTCTGTTTGGTACATAACAGAGGCCCTTATTTTATATATTGATTCAAAACTGTCCAGTATATCTGTACTCTCCTGAAAAATATACTGTGGTTCTCTCTGTAGCTGGGAAGGAAGACCTATCAGTTTGTCAGTGGTTTCTAGGCTTTTCCAGGGAGCTAAAGCTCTTTAAGTCTTTTGCATCATCTATGTCTGAAGTCACCATGAGGCATGCCCAACAATCCTGTTGACTGTTGCTGTAATTTCTTGAATCCTGTGAGGTCTGTATCCATCTGAAGAAAGAGAAGAAAGGCACCTAAACTGGTGCTGATGCTTTCTGGTAAGCAAAGATATACTAGAGTCTGCCTGCTGACCATATGTGGTAGGTTATCTTTGTGTTTGGTAAGATATTGCTAAAATCTTCTTAGAATCATAGAATGGTTTGCATTGGAAGGGACCTGAAAGATCATCTATTTCGATGGGCAGGGGCACATTTCACTAGACCAGGTTTCCCAAAGCCCTGCCAGCCTGGTCTTGAACACTGCCACAGATAGGGCAGCCACAAATTCTCTGGACAACCTGTGCCAGTGCCTCACTATCCTCATAGTGGAAATTTTTTGTTTTATATCTAATCTAAATCTCCCCTCTGTCAGCTTAAGGCTATTCCTCTTTGCCCTATCACTATATGCCCTTGTAAAAAGTCCCTCTCCAGCTTTCTTGTAGGTGCCCTGTAGGTAGTGGAAAGCTGCTCTAAGGTCTCCCCAGAGCCTTCTCTTCTCCAGCCTGAACAAGCCCAGCTCTCTCAGCCTGTCTTTATAGACGAGGTGCTTCAACCCTTGGAGCATCTTCCACTCTGGACTCACTCCAACAGGTCCATGTGAGAAGGGATAAAGAAACATGTTACAAAATTCCTGTGCTTTTTTTGGGGAAGGGATTTCTTGCTGTGATGAGTGATGGGCCACATCATGTTTTTACTGGCACTAATAATACTCAGCTAGTGAATACATTTTGGGGGTATTATTGTGTTTGCAACATATTTGTTTGCTGCTTATTTGTAGGTGCTGTGATATAGTCAGAGGGAAGAAAGACACACGTATATAATAGATACAATTTTAGGTGCTCTATCACTGGGCATTTTAAAGGGTGTTAGAAGTGCATCATTAAGGATCAACAGAGGTTGAACCTGTTTGGGGACTAGAGGATGGATCAGATCTGTCATTGTCAGCCCTTTTTAGCTCTTTTTAGGGGGGCCTATAAGGATGCTGGGAGGGACCCTTCATTAGGGACTGTAGTGATAAGACAATGGGTAACGGGTTAAAACTTAAACAGGAGAAGTTTAGACTGGATATAAGGAAGAAGTTCTTTATTGTAAGGGTGGTGAGGCACTGGAATGGGTTGCCCAAGGAAGTTGTAAATGCTCCATCCCTGGTGGTGTTCAAGTCCGGGTTGGACAGAGCCTTGGGTGACATGGTTTAGTGTGAGGTGTCCGTGGCCATGGCAGGGGAGTTGAAACTAGATGATCTTAAGGTCCTTTCAAACCCCAACTGTTCTATGATTCTATGGTTCTTTTTGTTGCCTACACACACAAAGGAATATATTAAAGATTTTAATATGTCCAATAATAATACAAAATAGAACACTATAACCTTAGAAAGCTAAAGATGGGAACTGAGATTTTATTGATAGGAGATTTTTTTTAGACACTGACAGAACTGCTTTAGCAACACAAACATGGTTATTGCTGAGAGAAATAAAATGCTTTGCCATATTTTGTCAATGGTTTTAATTTCAAAATGGGTTAGGTTTTGAATGTTGATATTTTAACTTTTTCCATTTTTTGCTTGGTAGTCTCGCTTGCCTGTGCAGGAGCTGGGGAAGAGTCTCTGTGCTTTTATTGTCTTCTTTTTTTATTAAGTTTGCAACTTGTTTTTTCACATTCTCATGTCTTGGAAACCCCTGGGAGCCACTGTTTTGAGGGGAACCTTCCCATCCATTTCTCTGATGCAGTGGTGGGAGATAACTGGTGTGCAAGGTGTTACAAAGAGATAACTGAGGCAACTAGCCAATTTTTGCTAATGACAACACATTTCATCTTATGTTGGCACAGCGTCCTCCTAAGCACACAAACACACACAGTCTCAGAAGTGTTGGCTGGTGATGCTCCCTCCCCAGGAGGTTAACTCACTAATGTGTGGTACTTCTCATATAGCTGACTGCCTCTTGCACTGCTTGAAGATCCAGTCTTGTTTAACTGACTCCTAGGCCTCTGCTGACACTTAGCTTTTCCCTTGCTTCTAATCCCAGGTGCATCACGCCCCACTAACTGCTGATTGGAAAAGAAATGCACCCAAAGCCCCTCTATGAGACTGACATTATTTTGCATTCATCTCGGTGCTTCCAAATCATTTCGAGATCCTCTGATGAAAGTCATTACATAAATGCAAAGCATTGTATTGTTAAAAGTTTAAATCATGACAGATTTTGAATACATTCTTTTTCTGTGACTCAGTCATGAACGATCACAATTTGCATATAATATTTTCCTTTATTCAGCATACCCTCCTTCTCATTTAATCCTTCTGACATGTGCTGCTGTAATAACTCTAAACCTAAATTATAGAAGCAACTGTGGATTGCCTTTCTGTTAGCTTGGTGATGAGTAATATTGATATAGGGAGGAATAGTTGACAGTTGTTTGTAATGAGCAGGGAGGAAACCCATAATCAGAGGAAACATTTCTCTGTTTATGAACAAGTGCATCCATTTTGCTTTCTCTGTATCCAAAGCTATGGTAGCTGCCTAATATGAATATTATTTCCTTATGCTTATTAATACAGTGCCAACGGATGAGCTAATATTGGGGCTTCACTTAATAAGGCCCTGGTCAAATGCTGACAAATAGGCAGTGATGTCCCAGTGCACTTATGGTCTTAAGGAGCAGAACAAACACCCAATGAGAAGGTATAAAATGCAAGCATTAATGGAAAGTGCTAAGCAGTTCTCTGTCTTAGAAGTATATTTGTTTGCAAAGGACAACTTACTTTTTCTTGGAAACACTATGCTATTTATCTATTCAGCTCCTTAGCTGCTGTTTCTGGTTTCCACTACATAAATTGGCCAGGTGACAGCAGCAGTCCTGCAGAGTCCCAGCGGTGAGAGAGGAGCTGGAATGTCTGCAGCAGCCTGTGTGTGCCCATGTCTGTAGAGCACTGTCCAGTGAACTGGAAATCCAGAGTACAACTCCACACACTTTTCCTAGATGTGTAGGAATGTAATTCTGCTGTTCTGGTGTTGTATACTGGATATTGCAGCTTTGGTTTGATTCAAGCAGAGGGTTCTGGTGAGCACTGCCAGAGCCTGCTGGCACCTGCAGGTGTGAAACTCCATCAGTAGTGGGCACTCTGCATAGTTTCCTTTTGGAAAGGGGAAGATTTGTGTCTAAAAGCTTTCTCCAGTGTCAACCATCTGCTTTCAAGAACATTTCTCTTTGTCCTACTGTGAGTCTGAACTGGGGATGAGGTTTAGCCTTTTTCAGATACTCATTCATGCTCCCTTTTCATTTAAATTACACTCATGCATCCATAATAAACCCCTGCACCTCTAAACACTTTGATCCATAACTTCTCTCACATAAATATAGTCATTAACATTTCTACAAGATGACTTGCATGAGGAAGATGACATATGTGCTTAGTGGTAGGAAGATAAGAGTCTGAGGTAATTGGATTAGCTGTAATAGAAAATGGGTGAGCTGTGGGGATGGAATTCATCTGGGACTGATTTGGAGTACAGAATATCAGAGTCCTGCAAATCTGATAGCAAATGATGCTTGTTTAGATGGCAGTTCAGGAGGCTTTATAAGTATATATCTAACACTGAACGTGTGTATCATCTATAGGATGTAGGGGGCCATGCACTCACAGAGAACATGCATACAGTATTCTTTGATGAAAAGGGGCCCTGATGAACACATTTATTCAAATTAGGAAAACTATAGGCTTTTCAGCACATTTCATAATCCAGTAAAAATAGCTACCCCAAAATTTTTACTCCTCCTTCTGTTGACAAAAAATTCAGCTTTCCTACTGATCTCCTTCTTGAAGCAAAGATATTTATTCCCTGCAGCAGTCTTCAGGACTTGTATGTGGCTTGTGGAGACCTGAAGTTTCATGTTCAGCCTCGTTGAAGGTGACCCAAGAGTCAGTTCTCTGGGGCCTTTCGACAGCTGAACTCAGCCAGCATTGCCATGATGTCTGCCCAGGGCTGTGTTGCTTGTGATGGAGCTATTCCTTCCAAACCCTCTTTACCCTGTTTCACTTTCATTCAATTTATAGTTGTCTCTGAGAGTTGAGATTAATGTGGATTTTATTTTATAAGCGCACATGGAGTTCATTTGCAGGGTATTTATTGCTCCAGGCACACAAAGGAGATAAATCACCTTTGAAAGAAAATGTCTTGTTGCATGCAATGGGCTCACTAAGTTTGTCTGAACTCTTAAAAGTTGCCATTTAATCTCTGCCTGGGTTTAAGTCCTGTGAAACTAAGACTGAGCAGTGAAAGAGCAGTAAGCAGTACAGAGGGCAGGCAGTGCCTGCCTCCTTCTTTCAGGAGTACTCACCCCTTACTTCTTTCCACAGGCTCTTAGGCTCTTACTGTATGCTCAGTGGAGACAGATATAATGTGTTTACAGCCCTGTCGACAGCCCTCTCCTGAATGGAATAAATCCATATATTTATATCATTACTTATATATTTACATAGGTATAGATCAATGTATTTGTTTTTAAAAAACCCACTCACCTACAAATGGCTCTCTATGTACAATGATCAGGATTTCCAAAGACAGCTAATGATTTTGGGCAGCATTGTGGAGTGCTAAGCCTAAGACAATGATGTCAACTTCATTGAGACTTTGGGGATATATCTCAAAATAGTGATGAGTCCATTCACTGAAACATGTTTGTAAATATCACTTATGCCTTCTGTATTGCACCAGGTCAGTACCAGTCTGATTGCTTGCATTTTCAGACAATTTTCCACTCAGGAAAATATGAATCTACCCATTTCTCTATTTCAGCATCACCCATGAGGTAACTAGATATACATTGACATCTCAATCTGGCTAGGATAGGCCATTTTGGGCTTGTTTTAGAGTAAAAAATAATTTTACTCTCTATTGTCAATCAGCCTATTGCTTGTGCTTGTGCTTTAGTGAGTTTTTCTGTCCTTTAGAAGTGTCAGAAACAAATATGCCTTGTGACCTTGCTTAGTAAAAGACCAGTTCTGGGTCATCCAGAATGGCAGCTTCATTCACTACCTTTATGTTCATGTATGTACTTTGCTTTTGCACTTCGTATTTTGTATTGATTGTGACATATTTTCATGCAAAAAATAATTGCTGCTATTGCATACCCAGCATGGGTACTCAATGGGGCTGTTGCTATGCTTATAAGACTTTCCATAATAATGCTAAGTAAAGACAAGTTTTCATATAAACTTAACAGTTTACTTTTATTTGTCAGCAGTTTACAATGGAAACCCGACAATCTTCTTATTTCTAAAATTTGTCATGTCTCCAATCCTGGGTATTGAAATATTGGAGAAAACCTGATGTTTATTTTCAGACATTTGTTCATTCAACTGCTTTTGATGAATACCCAAAAATGTCATGTTTGATTTTGCTTTCAGCTTCTCACAGAAAACCTGCCTGTTCCAAGGGGACCTGTTGGATTGAATTAAATAACCATTAGATGAGGGGGTTGTTTCATTGTGATTTAGAGAAGCAGAGCAGGCTCCTGCAGCTCAGAAGAATCAACTCCCTGGTTGCCCAGCACCGTGTGCGCTTGTGTCTCTAGGTATTTATGGACACCATATGTGCTTGCAAAAAGAATACTGTAACCTTATTGCTCAATACATATACATTTGAGATGTATATAATTTCAACCTCTCTGTGCTCAGCAGAACTGGAAAAGTCTCCTAGTTTATCAGATAGATAGGACAAATAGCTAAACATAGGGACTGAAGGGCTCTGATAACCATCATAGATCCAAATCTCTTCTGTGCTTACAGTAAAAGCCAGGAGAAAAAGGCCCATTTCTAAAATAAAACAAAGAAAAAAAACAGAAGAAGTATGAGCTGATGTGATAAATTATAGAGGACTTCATGTGGAGAAATCAAATAAATCTCTCTAAATATTTTTAGCATGCTCACTTTCCTTTCATTGCTCAACAGGAGGTTTCACTGGTCTCACCTGGTGTCTTATTAATACTGCACTGATTGGTAAGCGTGCAGGAATTGAGCAGCACTGGCATCTTGGTTAATCACATCTTGGAGGAAATTGTGAAAATGACAAAGGAGATACTTCACAAATGGTGAGCTAAGGTTTTGCTGGAAAACAAAAGGGTCTGCTTTCACAGTACGTGGTCAATAAATCTAGCACTGTTATGGATCATACCTATAAGTCAGTTTTCAAATGTTCCCAACTGCATGTAGCATCTGTCTTATCCAGGAGTCTGATCACAAACAATCTTTGCTGCAAATGAAAGATGGAGCTCTTTATGCATTTGAGCTTGCTTACTTTCCTTTCATTTTGTCTTCTACTTGGGCCTTTCTTTGGATCTTCATATTTCAGAAGACTATTTTTGATCAAGATAATCCTTCTGCGTGACTAGTGATTTCCTTATTTTGAACTAAAAATCTCTTTCATAAGCAATTCCCTATAGAAATGTTCATTTTGGTCTTATGCGCTACTTGGATTTTTCCTCAGGGATGGAATGTTATTTTTCCTGTTAATTCTGTTTAAACTGCTGACACTAATACTCTCTATAAAACTTGTTGTGGGCCCTGCTCTGTGTCTCATATATATTTGGGATTAAGAAGAATTTATCATCATGTGGTCTTAAAGCAGCTTTTTCATAAGTCTTGAGTACACTCTGCTGTCAGGTGAGTACCTATTATATATCATAGGAAAAAAAAGGATATTAAAAATAGATGCAAGAGTGAGAAAAATCTGAAGGCTTGAGATGAACAGTTAGGAGAAACAAGACTGGAAGGAATTTGCAGGAAAAGAAAAATCAGCTCCCATGGAGAATAATCAAGTGGATGATGCTTTTTCTTCTGGATGGAAGAAGCTGTGGCCTAGGAGGTGCCCAGTACTGCTCAACAAGACCGTGGCCAGACGAGATGGGATGCCTGATCTCACCTTCCACCAAAATTCAGGATTTGGAACCTGGGATTTCATTCAATGGGGTTGGGGACGTGCACAGCCGAAAGAAGAGTCACTTGCTCAGAGAGCTCAGTGCATAGGCACACATACTGCGTACATAAATATACATGATCTTTTGGAACACATGTCAAGCTGAAAAATCCACCCTTCAAATAAGGCACCCTTTGAATAAGGACCCTTTGAATAAGGAGACACCTAAAAATGGAATAATCTCAAACCCAGTCCATATTGGCGTGGCATTTCCACTGCTTTTGGGAGAGGTATTAAACTCACAAAGAAGTATTTTATGCACTGCACTTAGAGTGATTTCAAAGGCAATGAATCATTGAAGAAAACAAAAAAAATTATACTACCACTCAGTGATCTCTAAAACACAGAAGTAGAACAGAAGTCTTTGTGTTTTGTGAAGAGGAAGATATCAGAGGTTAAAGATGCAAGTTGCAGAGAAAAATGCATTTTAGGGCAAAAAGGAAGGTTATTTTAAATACTGTTGTACTAAAATTGGTATTACCACAAGCTTGGGAACTGTTCAGAATTTATAACCTTGATAACTTCAACTACAGCAATATATATATAACTGGATCAATTTTTAATATGTGTAACTGCAAATCTGGCAGAGATAAACCCTTCAATAAATCACAGGCTCAACTTCTTGTTTGGAATTAACAGTCATTTCATTAGATTTTACCTCAAAAGAAACCACCTTGGCATGATTTAATGTTACAAATTATGAACTATTGGAATTGTTCACTGAAAACGTACCATTGAAAGATGTATTTTAAAAGTAAGCAAACGTAAGCAAGCTGTACAAGCAAATGTGTAACCAATGGGTTACACATTTCATTCCCAGGAGACCATTTCACACTGGGAACTGTCACAGTAACTTGTCAGTGTGATCTAATGGTATGAACAGGAACATAGAAGTGGGTGGTTACAAGACAGGTGGTGTGTGACCTTGAGAAAGACATTTCACCTCTGCATTGTTTTTTCACCTGTAAAACAGAGAGCAGGGGAAAAGTAATGAAGCTCTCCTGGGGTCTGCACTAAGTCAATGTTTGTAAAACACTTTGAGGTTGTAAATGGAAAAGGTGCCAGAGAAGTGTTATAACTTAATTTATTTTTAATTATTTTTTTTTCAAGCAAGGGTCAGATCCTGAGATTCGGCCTTTTTAGGTTGCTTCTGTGTTGCAAAGAGATTGTAAATCAACCCTCACAGGGCAGCTAATAGGAATCTCTGCACACTGTAAACTTTCTATTTATTTCTGCTGCAATTTTGTCTGTACAGAAACATACAGTTAATTTTTTTACTTGTAAGTTAATAGAAGACACATGATGGAGGTAAAGAAAATCTTTGTAAGAAAATCAGTTTCTCCATTCTTGCATATACCTGCCTCCCAGTGTATCCATCATACTGGCTGCTCTAACCAGCACTGTAGCTTACTTGTTCTTGTGGCATTATAAAAGCCCTAAATCATCAATTTCCATTGCTGTTTCTAAACTCCTTGAACTAGTAATTGACACTAATGACTTCAACGCTGGCTTCTGCCTTAGTTGACTTTGATTAGTGCATAGACAGACAACCCTCAAAAGCATTAAACATTTTTAACATGTTGCGCTTCCCAGCCTTGCAGGCTCCAGCTATAATTTCCTTTCCTGCCTTTTCCCATCAGCAAAATTTCCACCTTAAACATTCTGTATCTCTGGAGCCAAATTGCTGCACATGTAATCTTCTCTAAATATATGTAGAATTTAGTTCCACTGAAAAAAAGTCTCTGGAGTACTGTTTTTGTTCATGTTTATCTAAATATGAGGTTTGGGGCATGCAAAATCTTTGTTTTTCTTAATCATGAGCGATGAGGTGTTAATCTGAGTGTTCATAAAGCAGTGATTTGTAGAAGGACAAGACTGTGTCAGGAAGAACATCCTAGTAAAAGCAGTATCGGTTCAAATGCCCCATGCGAAGTCTGCTGCCATGGGGCACCGCAATGCTGAATCGTTATCCTTCCCCTCGTTCCTCCTTGTTGAGGATATTGCCTGCTCAAGGAGCATCTGTGGTCCCTGTAGACTGCTCAGTTCTGATTCATATTCCCCTCCAAAGGAACATAATAAATAATTAAAAAAAAAGTCTTCTGTGCTTGATTAGTGCTGGCTGTCACGAAACCCAGACTGCTGGGTCATATGCTTTGAGTCTGCCACCTGTTTTTTTTCTTGCAGTCATAAAAAGCCTTTCAGAAAGGCAGATTTAATAGCAAAACATCATTGAAACATGGGCTAACTCCCATTGCGTAATTGTAACCTCTGTCTCTGGGAGTTATTAGCTAGGATGACAGGCTTTGCATTTATTTATTCTTCCAGTGGCAGTGAGAACATCAGAGAGCAAAGGTCCCTAGGGGACTGCTCCATCTCATTCTTAATTGGGGTATTTAATAGTTTCTACCACAAGCCTTTTAAGGTTGAATGTGAACTGTGTCCTATTAGCCAGAAACCACGGTTCAGCAAAGTGACAGTCAAATCTTTTAGAATGGTATTGTTGTTTTTAATATACTGGCCTAAGGCTTCTGGGTATAAAAAAGGGAGAAAGAATTGTTTAGTACTGGGAGTCAGGCACAATTTAGGATTCATTCCCATCTATTAAAGTAGGATGATTTCTGTATTGTATATCCAGAAGAATAACCAGAAATTAGATTTGTACATACAGAAACAAATGCCCTTCTTTTACAATTGGTTCCTGCTCAGAGAAAACCTGTCAGCATATTCCATGAATGTATTTCAGCCTAATCCAGCCTGGAAACACCTTAGTGATTGAATTCCCCTCCTTCAATATCTGGTTTCCAGTTTATTTCCTCACCCTTGCACTAAAACTAACCAGGCAATCTCCGTAGCCTGAGTTCAAAGCTCTCTCCCCATTCAGTGCATTGCCAGAACTCAAGCTGGGTAAAGTTTTTTACAAGACTGTGATGTTTTGCTGTCAAGGATGCTGGCCTTTTGTTCCAGGTTGAATATATGTTGCAGAAGACCAAAGAAAAAGGTTGTAAGTCCTCCAAACATTACCTGCCTGATGTTGCTCACCAAATAGGTAAGACTTAATTTTCAAAATAAACATGACTTTCTCTCATGGTGAAAGTGATTTACAAAACGAGAAAAGAAAACATAATGAAAAAAGCTCATTTCATTCTCTCCTGCCTCAATAAGCAAAGCTTGAGAAAACGCTATTTCCATTTTGTGGGATTGTTGCAATCAGTCACATATCAGGCTTGTGCAGACACTGTCTCAGATATCAACATATTTTTGCTGGGTGTCTTCCTTAGAACTCCCATAAAAACTTTGCAAAGCCCAAATTGCCAGCCTGCAAGATGCTTTGTGCTGGCTGGTATTTCCACCCAGATATTCTCTGCAGGACAGAGGGTACATAAAGAAAAGGGATAAAAGGGACTGCATTAAGGCAAGAATTACAGACCGTGATCAAAACCACAGGGTATTTAAGGTATGGATTGAAAGTATAGTAAATCAGACCTATCCTATATTCAGCACAGCTTATTCCTTCTTTTGATGTATGTTTTACCACAGCAGTAAGCATCCAACCAGTCACCTTTGTTCCCATTTTTATTGTACTGCCTTTATTTGCCAGTGTGTTGTGCCAGATTTTGTGGTGTATCTGAAACAGAAGGTCATGGTATAGATGTCTGTCAAAGCAGAGAGGTCACGTGGAAGGACTTGGTGATTAATTTTGAAGAAGAATGTGTGCGCATGGCAGTAACAGCCAAACAAGCTGATGGCCTTAGGGAAAGAGGACATACTGAGGGCCAGATCTTGACTGTGATAAGCATACAGTTTCCATGTAGATGAACATGAGTTTTGTAATTAACTTCAAGGGGGAATGGTCTAGTCTTCAGTCTAGAAGGTCACAATTTAAGAGCCCATGCTATTGTACAGCTGCTATGTGAGGGAACGCACAGAGCAATCAGCTTTATATATATATTGTCCTATTCCAGCTTCATGGATCACCTCTTACCCATCAAACACTCCAGAGAGACTGTATTCCTGCAGCTTTGTGGAAAAGAATATGAGACAACTGGTAAGCAAGCAAACTGTCCTGAGATGTGATACATTAAAAAACAATATATCCTCTTGCCTTGTTCAGCCCCTGTCTATAAATCTTTCCTTGGCAGAGTTATTAAGAACTACTGGCTGAAGCAGCACTGTTCTTAGCTGAGATTCTTGCTGTCCAATGAACCTGGCAGCCAAATTATAGGAACAAGTAAAGAGAATCAATAGTCTTTTTGGCAAAGAGAAAGAGTCAACATTGATTCTTCCAGCTCTGGCAGGTTCCTTTCATACTCTGCTCTTTGGTGTGTGGTCAAGGCCTATCTTGGACATGTTGTGGTCCCGTTATAACCTTGTAGGTTGTTCAGCATAGGAGGAAGAAGGAGAGCCCTACACAGCCACATCTCTGACTTCCATAATTTAAAGACTCTGTAAGTTTGTCAAAATTTCAGACTTTCAGAGGGATAGATGGGACTGGGTGAAAAGGCTCCTCTCCTTCCTGTCTTGGATGTTCAACCATCTGGCAATGCTTTTATTTTGAGGAAGTGCCCTAAGTGGATTTCTGGAGGGGTCTTCTGTCATAATTCAATATATCTGACTACATAACAAGATATGGTCCAGAACCACCATTAAATTAATAATTGTAGGCTACAGACCCAGTCTATGGTATATATATAGACAATACAAAAGCTTGAACTTGCAAAGGAGACAGTTGTTGAAATTAACACAAGCAAAATGAAAAACATGGTTTATCCACATTACGGTAATAAAATTTACAAGGCAGATAGTCACGATATTGTTCCTTCTTTGCCCCCATACATTCCTATCACTGCTTCTTCAAACCAGTAATACCAAATTTGACTGATGTTGCTTTTCAGACCTTTTGAGCATTTGCTTTTTCTCAACTCAACTTTGTTTTCAAATGCTGTGCACCTCTACAAAAGCCCAGCCAGAGGTGGGCAGAGGATTTACTTTATAATGATTATTCTTAATACTAAATGCCACCTTGTAAAACAGTCACTCATAATTTGACTTCATTAAGCATTCTTTGTTTTACATCTTTAATTCATTAACCTTAGCATTGTCAGCATGTTGCCACAATCAAATGCAACTTATTCCATGTTGTGCAATGAGAGCTGTGGGCAGAGCTCACACTGGGCTGTCATCTAATGGACCTGAAGGTCCCTTAAATGTAATGATTCAGTACTAAATTTAGACATCTAGGAAGGGGAGAGGATATATGTGCTTAAGATGACTGGATATACGTGCAGGTTCTGAGCTGTGCAGGTTCTGAGCTGGGCACACCCAGTCCTTTAATGCCAGTTTATCAAATACCTGACAAATTTTCTATAGCTCAGACTGATTCCATGCTTGAGCTGCAGATAAACTTCAATTCATCATGGAGCTGTTTCAACTTTGCTTACTTGGATGCTGTTCTCAGAGGAGACAACTGACATACAGTCTTTGCTCAAAATCTGTTGTATTTTTCAAACTGCAGATAATCAGTGGATAATGCAAAATGATATAATTTGCATCAGAAAGTAACTGAAAAACCTCTTACAGATATTAGTGACATAATTTAGCCCTTTGATATGATAACAGCAAAAGAATATTAAGGGCAGGTTCTGCTTTGTGCAATATGTGCTGATAAACTAGCTGAAGCTGGTGACATTCTGCAGATCTCTGCCACCTTTTTTCATGTTGGCCTGCCTGTGGCCAGGTCCCAAAGGTCCCTGTAGAGCATCATGGGATACAATAAGCCCTGGACCCAACTGTTTGGAAATGGTAACTTCCTCAACTCGGGGAATCAAAAGACCTGTTAAAGCCAAGCACACTTGCTATTGCTACAAAGGGAAGGAAAGCAATAAAAAATACCCTGAGAAACTTCTTTTCAATCTTGTTATAGGTAAAGAATAATTGAACTGCTCAAAGCTATCTTAATATGTCTCTATGTTACAGACAACAGACCTGGGTTTGGAAGTGATGATTACATTGACTTCCCAGGAGAATCTCAATCAAATCTGTGGTTATATGGTGTTCTTCCAAACTGGACGATATGGCAGTGCTGATATTCTCATATACTGGTTTTGTGAGTATGAATTTACCATATGCCTCCTAGTTGGGCTTTCATTCAGTGGTCATATTAGTCCAAACTCCACCAGCAGAAACACCCAATTTCAGCTCAACATGCCAGCTTGCTTCATTCCTGACTCCCTGGTTTGATCAAGCAAACACAATATGCTACAGCATTTAGACCATGTTTAAAAGTCCTAATATCAGGTATTATCTATGCTCAGGAGATAGTACTGTGAGAGGAAAGTGCTGTATCTCTAGGCTGGGTGAATTAAAGGACTATTAAGTCAGTTACTGCAATGCGTGCAAGCAGAAGAACAACACTTAGCACTTTCAGCTCCATAAATCATGTGTTTGGTTTCAAATTCTGCACCCTCTACAGCCCATATTCCAATAGATCACTGAGGTTTCCACCATCTATAGTCTTTAAAGACAAAAGATTAATTCTGCTCAAAAGGGTAAAAAAGCCTTTGTGTTTGTTAAAAAACATAACAATGTAAAGATGGGAGATTTTACAGACCACTATGATACAGGACTCAACAAACCCTTCTGATACCTAAGATACTCTTTTTCAGAATTTTAGGGTTTATATCCAGCCTCTTGACACTGTCATTTTACTTCTTCATCTGAATCAATATGATTCAAGACCCATTGCCTTTTCTGCTTAGTACTCATTTGACACTTATTTATTGACTTCATTCTGGTGCCTGGCCAGAGTTGCCCTTAGGATATCTCCTTGAAGTATTCTTTACCTTTTAATTGCACCAATTAATATTCCAAACTGGATATCAGCTATTAGACTTTCAGCTGGAGGCCTGATGATATTTTATTGCTGTGATTTGCCTAATTCAAGCTATAAAACAGCAATCTGTGTTTTCATGACAAATAATACAGGTATTTATCATTGCAAATAATGGACCTAACTTGGTTTTCACCTGCTTGTTCAGAGTATTGCTGAGTTACGCCAGCACATACAATATCAAACCCCCAGTTTTCTGGCACTGCAGACAAATGCAACTTCCATAGAGTCAGTAGAAGATCTGGCTGCAAGTGTAATTTAACTGAATGAAATGGCTCCTCCTGCTCTTGTTAAACTCAATGGGAAATACCCACTAAATCAACAGGATCAGGATCTAGCCAGATGGGGAGTCTCTGTTTATAGAAGGACCAATTATTCTCCTATTTCATCTGTCTGAATGCCTCAGACTCCTCTGACTTCAAAGGAACTAATCTGTATTTACAGTTGTGTAAATGAGAGGAGAATCAGAATCCAGAAAGAAAAAGAGGCCACTAAGTGGATTTGTGGATTTCCTTGCGGGACATTTGAAAGTACAGACAGTGATGTGTGGGGGTTTTTTTTCTCTCTCTTTTTCCGATTTTTTTTTTTCTCCTTCCTCCCCCTTCCCCCAGTCTTTATTTTCATTCTGTAGTCTCTTTTATTATTGGCTTTCAACCACACACGTCAACATTTTGGTTCCATGTGCTAAACATATAACTGCTTTTAATACACCTAGCACTGCCGTATAAAAATTTCTAAGTACAAAGCCCTAAATCAGTAACAAAAGTCCTTTCCTATCTCAAGAAGAATGACTGATGCATATGAAGACTTGAAAATTGTCATAAATGTCTTTCTCAAGCATATAATGAAAATGTCTCCATATAATATCTTGGGGGTAGGAGGAAGGCGGAAGAGAGCAAAGGTGCTGTGGTGTCTGGCCAGATCCCTGTGCAGCAGCCATGCTCTAGGAGCCCAGGTACAGTTTTACTTGCTGTCCAAATTAGAAGTTTTTCTCTATGCCTTGCACAAAGAGAAACAACTTTTTTTTACCCTCTCAGCTCTCTCTATGCACTGGAGAAAAACACAACACTTCTTAGAACAAATATATATGCTCACAGTTTTTTATCTTACTCTTTTGAGCAATAATCAGGGATAAAGTTATCTTTCCAGGATAAACCTCCCTTCTTATTAAATGGAACATAAGAAAAAATGAATGTAGGTCTTCCTACCTCAACCACCTTCCCTTTTCCTGTACTTAAACGAAACAGTAACAGAGAGCAAAGACTCATGGACTCACTGAGCCTGGGAGCTAAATGGTGTGGTTTTCATTTGTCGTTTCTTTTCATAATGGCTGAGATAATTTGTATGAATCACGTCACCTCTTAGTGGTCATCCTCCCTATTTCTAGACTAGGGGTAATCACTCATGCAGAAGAGGTCGTTAAGAAAAATACCAATGCCTGATGGCAGGTATTGCCTGTCACTATCACAGTTTGATAAACTGCAGGCAAATCCTGACTTCTTCACTGGGCATGAGCTTAGCAAGATAGAGGGTGCAGAGTTTTCTTGCTTGTTCATGCCTATGGTGCTCACTAAGGTATTAGAGGAGAATGGTCCTGAGATGTCAAATCCCTCTGCTAACTTAGTACTTCGTCTTCTGTGCTTTGACGGTCCTTTGCAGACTTGTCTCAAGAAACACTGAAGCCTAACTGCAACCACAGGGTCCCTGCAAGAGAATTTAGAGCTTGTTGAGAGCTTTCCTTTCTTGCAAGAGCTAATATGAGAGGCTTAAAAAATGGGATAAGTCAGCCTTTAGTACACTGCAGTCTTGTTTAAATGGTAATATTTCTCTGCAAATGGATAAACCAAGCAGTTCTAAAGGCAACAGCGATCCTTTAAATTGGTTGTTTTTGTAGAATGGCTCACCACTGTTTCATGGAAAAAGAAGTACTTTCTGCAGCTGCTCTCAGTCAATGCTTCTGAAAGTTTTAATGGGGTAGCATCTAGTGTCTGAATATTCGCATGGATTAACCAGGCCCCCTCTCCCCAGTTTTTGTTCTGAAGTCCCTAAATACGTTTTGGTTTTACTTTGCGGAAATCTCTTTCCAGAGTTTGTTTCTTTTCTTGTAATTTCATTTTGCTGTGTTGAGCACTGTTGAAATAATTCTTTCCCATGTTGTTCCTGTGCACTCTGCTTTTTAAATTATTCTATGCAGCTTCATATTTGTTCAAGCAGAAAGGCCTAAAATCCCTGGCAAGAGGTGTTGCTATCAGGGGTAGTCACCCCCCCACAGAGATGTGAAGTACAAGGTGTAAATGAGTATCTTGGCTCACAGAGGCAGTGTTAGCCAGCAACAGCCACACTCCAAGAGCCATCTTAGAAGCACTGTGGAATGTCTTGTTTTTCAACATAAATCATTTAAATAAATTACCATCATGGCTGGAAACTACTAGCAGATACTAAAATGTCTTAAAACACAAAGATAAATCTTTTAAGCACTTACCATCAAGCTATGTTCCATTTATCCATTATTATTTAATTATAGGCAAGGTGCAGTGGCAGGGAGGGGAGAAGGGGGCTGTGGAAGGACTTTCGCCTTTAGACAGGGAGCAAACAAACCATCCACTGAGGGGAATGTTGAGGGAGGCCACTACACTTTCAAAAGAGGCTGAAGGATCCTGGCATGCCTGCCAGGGGTATACAAGGTTTCTTTAACCAGCTTGCTGGGCCAAATTTGTCACCACATGGATCTCTGAGCAAACTGGTTTTACTGCTGCTTTGCCAACTCCTAGTGCCACTGATGCAGATCTTCTGGCTGTTTGTCCTTCACATCACAGGGCAGGGGTCAGCCTCAGCTGCATAGGCAAGGCTTCATCTGCATTCATCCACCCATGAGAGGGACTGTGGTTCCTGAAGTACATGGTGACTTTAGTCTGCCTGAATCTGAGAGATGCACATGTTTTGGTCAATATCTAGAAAAATAGCACAGCCTACTTCCCGTTCTTTATCCTGGTGATGTGAAAAAGGGTGTTGAAAGATACTGGGAAGGCTTGGATGCTGCTAGCTCAAAAGAAGAGCAATAGGGCACATGTAAGACAGAAGATCTGCTGTGCTTGAGAAGACCTCTCCAAGCAGGTTGCTGAGGGTAAAAGACCAAGCTATGGACAACACGGCTTAGAGACTGTGTTCAAAATGCTCCAGAGCTTGGGTCTCCCTGGTGTGGACACTGTCTGGGGGCCTGCACAGAACTCAGTACTTGCCACATCTGCTTGTGACTCAGGATTTATGGCTGCTAAAATTACATGGGAAGGTGCATTCAGTGATTCATGTGCCAAGCTGCACCCGCTGTGCTTAGTCTTGCAAAAGAGCCACAGGCTGTGTGTGATTGGAAGTGGTCTCCCTGGCAGCAGTGTGCACAGGCCCTAGACGCTGCTCTAGAGCCACCTCTCCTAGCAAGTTCACCATTCACGATCCCCCCAGCACAGGAGAGGGCAGTACTGTCAGCTCTCCAATTACTTATCCACATTGTGGATTAGCTGCTGCACAGAGCAAAGCCACAAAAAGCCAGTGAGGTGCCTGTTGGACCTGCTCAAGAGCCTTTGGCACAGCAGCAGGCTTTCCCCCTTTTCCTGTTTCTGAAGCATCCCAGAACAGAGTTTGTGTTCCCAGACCAATGACTGGCAAGCCTGTCTGAGGCATGAGCAGGGCTAGCATGCTGGAGACAGGGTCCTGGTGAGGAGGTGGTCATGGGATGTGCTGTGCTGCTTTACTGGAGCTGGCATCTGGCAGATGTGCAGAAGTAATAGGTGGGTATGAAGTGTCTGGAGTTGTCACAGCAATAAGGACTGGTGAAAAGCACTTTGAACATCAAAAGCGTTTTGGAGGTAAGGAGCTTGGCACTTGGGACTGAGGGTGGACTGTGGGCTACGAACTCCCATCACTCCCTGCCAGTGATGGGTGCAGTGTTAGCCCAGTCCAGGGCTCATTCTACATTTGCAGACAGCTCTCTGCTATATGCTATAGCCATCTGCAGCTCCTCTGGACGAGGCATTTCTTCTCCTTGTCTTTCTTTCATTCTTTCTTTTTAGTACTTTCCCTACTGAGGAGAGGTCTGGATTGGGCCAGGTTCAAAGTGAGGGAGGAGGGAAGATCTCTGGGGTCCTATAACTAGTGATCAGAACTTCTTGTGCCAAACCAAGCCCTGGCTATTGGCACAGGAAACTTCATGCACCTTTATAGGCTGCCATGAAGGAGATAAGTTTTATATTGCAGAGAGCCCTGTGTTGCAAGCCAGGAGCGCACATCACCCCATGTGGAGGTGGCCTTGTACTAACTGAAGTGAGGTAAAAACCTTAGGTCTAGGTATAAGTAAGCACAGAATGTGTACACAGTGTGTATATTTCTGCCTTCACATAAGGCTCCTCTGCACAGGCAGGAACAGTTTTCTTGACATGTAAGCCATAGAGCAGCGCGTGCCCAAAAGCTGTATGGGGGCATGTTAAGGCCCACCGCTGGGACAAGGAGGCGATGGAGCGGAAAGACTTATTTCCATTAAAAAGTAGCTAAATGGGAAGCCTGTTGGAAGTAAGAGCCATTATTTGCTGTGAATCTCAGCAATTGATGTGTTTATCAATACACACACCCTCCTCCATGCTTGAAAAGTCCTCACCATAACCCCATCTTCTGAAAAGCCCTTATATTATCCATATTATAAATATTATATCTATCTATATTATCTACATTATTTGCACTAGACTAGACTGTCATCTGTCAGCTTGGAAAGCCTCCTACCCTAGTGCAGGGCTCGGTCCCCTGCCTAGCTGCAGCCCAGACTGGGGTGGGGTCTCACAGGCAGAGCCATACACTGCCCCCTTTGCTGTGTTCCCCTCAGCGTGGCTGGGCACAAGGGTCCCTGGATTAATCCCCTGGATGCTGCTCACTGCACCAAACAATCCATCCTGAGGTGTCATCCCTGTGGGAGTTCATCAAAGTAGGAGTTTGTATTCTCTCATATTGGCAGTGTGAAAAGGGTCAGACTGATCCCGAGTACCTTCCTGTTTGGTGGGAAAACAAAATGGGAGAGCTCAGGATTAAGCACTGAAAAATGGCATCTCTGTGTATTTAAATGAAGTAGGGTGCATGAATTCATTATGATCTGAAAGCTCTTCAAACATTGCCTAAGTAGGTACAACAGCCTCAAATGAGCCTCAGGACTGGTTGCTAATGTATGTGTTTGACAAAGTTTCCTTGGATCTTTCCCAGTGACTACTTCCAGCTGCAGAGCTCCAGCTTTGAAAAGAAAATCCACACAAAAGGAGGTACACTAAAAGAAGCCAAAAGCTGTAAAAATATCTTCAGCCTAATTTAACTCTCAGCTGTGGGTCTGCAATTCTCAAGACTTCCCCTCCACTATGTAGACAGGAAACAAACTCTGCATTGGTTTAGGCATTACTAGTGATAATGATTATAATAATGTTGTAACAATGAGCAGACATTTTTAATTACCAACCTTTCTATAGCATCATCATTTTGAAGCTTAAAAGTTTCACTCTGATCATAAGATTGCTATGGTCACCTCTGGCTCTTAGGTTTTATTTTTTTATCTTTTCAATCATTTAATTCTTCATTTAATCAAGAATTGTATCTTGCTGTAATTTTGATAAGGCTGCAGGCAACAATCCTGGCATTGCAATTTCTGACAAGGAACCGGAATCACATCCCAGTCTGTCAGATATTTGTTTACGTACAGGTATGTAGGAAACTAAGAAAGAGCCCTGTAGCTGTGGTTAAAAATCTCCACCCCCTTGCTCAGTTGTGCATGCTGTCTTTGTAAGTTTGTGCATGGAGATAACTTTTATCTTCATAAAAGGAAGCATTTTCTGCACCGAGCACACATGCTCCTCATGCGGGGCACATGTTGCAGACTGCAACAGATTGGTTGATCTGCAAAATGTGGCTCCAGCCACCCAAATGCTCGTGACAGCTACGGGGGTTTCAAGTCTCTTAGTGGGACAAGCTGATGGCAGCATTAGCTCTCAAACTCTTCCAGTGGGTGAAACACTTCTCACCACACAATGCCAGCACAAGGCACACTGGGTGGACAGCAAGCTACATGCTAATGTCACTCAGCTGGCACGGGTGCAGGTCCTGCCCTGCAGTCCTGAAGTGGGTGGGATCTGCACTTGGGCTCTGGCAGCTCTCCTCCAGCCAGCCATCCCTCTTGCCATCACCAGCCTGTTTTGTGGGGTGCCCTGGTGTTTGGCACAGCTGAGCAAGATAGAAACTGCAACTGCCTACCCGTGATCTGTCATGTGTTATTTCCAACCCTGACTGAGCAAATCCCCCGCTCCTGTCCCTTCACAGGGTAAGTTCTTGGTCCCAGTCCAAGACCCTGGGAAGTGAAGTCCTTTCAAGTCCTGTTTTCAAGAGCAGCTCAGCTCACTGCACATCCCCAGACGCAGGCAGAGCATGTTTTAAAGACAGTCCTTCACTTCTAAGAGGAAAAGGTCATGAATATCAGTCACTCTCAAATTCAAAAGGCTGCTTCTTCCTGACCAGGGAGCTAAAATGTCACTGGCTGTTCTCTGCAACTAGTGCTTTGCTCTGAGTGTCAGAGATGCTCAGTGTTATCATAGGCACCCCACACCCCCAAATGAAAGGGGATCACTGGCAGACCAAAGCCTCCACTGCCTGGGACCAGGTCTCTTACAGTAAGTCCCACTGAGCTCGACACCAGGCAAAGGCGTGCTCATGTCCACAGTGCAGTATCCGTCCCTGAAGATGAAAGACTAAGAGATGGGGGAATAAGGAACATAACTCAGGCACTGTCCCTACTCACAATGTGAGTAGTAAATCACTACTGCCATGCTGGCAGGAGTTTAGCTCTCTCACTGGTGCAATACAAAGTGAGCAAGAAAGTGTTAGAGAGAAACTGAAACGCTTTTGGTCAGCAGCCAAGGATTGACAAAGACCCACCACTTGGGTCTTCCAAATAGCGTAGAGCAGATATTTAATTGTTGTACTTGCAGTGGATGTTTGCAAAGAATAAATGCTCAATGGACGTGCTGAGCAACTGGATCAATTTAAGGTTTCAACCTGTGGCTTGTCCAACAGTTTCTCAAAGTTTGGTCTCTTCCTCCTGCGCTGTGGGGGAGTAACCACAGCTTCAGCTTTAGAAAGGACTTAGCTATCCTGGAAGTACAGGGTGGGACTCAGGAGACTCAGAAAAAGGGAGTTAGAAAACAGCTGATTGCTTTCTGCTCCTTGGACTGAGAGCTGGGACCTTACACAGACCACCTTGTCTTAATTTAGCAGACCTTGTTCGTTCTGTACCACCATGAGGCCATTCCGTACTGCTTGGTACCTCTAACAGGCCCTTGGAGGAGGGTTTATCTCAGCGGGAACTAGGGAATAGATTTTTGTTGTTTCCTAGCTGGGGGGAAAAAGCAACTTTTCCCCTCTCAGGGGTTAGTGTGTATCTTGGAGGAGTAGGCAATGTGCAGCCATGCACAGGAGACATCAAAAGCAGAAAAATGGGTGAATTTGTCTCCACTGCCACATTGTGAGAAAGCACACGCTGTCTTCTCACATAGTATTAGTTGTATTATTAGTATTGTTTTACATCTTGCAAAGCTGTGCCCAGAGGCTGGGACCCCAAAGGCACCTAAGGGGTTTGCAGCAGTTTAGTGTGGCCCCAGTTTCAGCTGATAGAAAAGAGGAAAGGTACGTGGGAAGCTGCGGCTACTGAAATTAAATGAGGGTAAGGCAGTAGCTCTGAGGATCTGGGCCAACTTCCTCTGCCAGCAATAGTGAGAAGAATGCATCCCTTAACACCCTGGTAATACACATATCCAAGAGGTCTGAGGAGGCCCAGCAAGGCCTCATGTGTGGTCTGGTGCTCCAAGCTATGGCAAAGGGAGGGTGCTGGCAAGGGAAATGCTCTCCTGATGCCAACTACCACTACATTTGTCTTCACTGCTTAAGTTGGAGCCAACAGTTCCGTCCACTGTCATGCTTAACCCTCCTGGACAACCATTAACTGTCTCCTTTGCACAAGATTTCCAGCTGAGAGAATACAGCATGCCCTGGGATTCCCAGCTCCCAGATGTCAAAACATCACTAAATCGAACAGACGAAAACAAGGACACTGAGAAGGAAGAAGATTCTGCTTCCCTCCTGAACAGGCATCATGAGACAGGCTGTACCTGAAAGCCAGACCCTGCAGTTGTGTGCACAGCAGAAAATGACAATAGTGCTGCTCAGACCTGGGCAAGACTGAGGGTTCAGGTATGTACGTTGTGTGTATAGCGATCCGGACACTAACAATAGGGGCTGTATTTTGCTTTCATTATTGTCCAAGAGCATTCTTGGGGTAACACTATTTCCCAGCACACTCAGATGCTCAAGGGACAGCAGCCCCAGGACAGACTACAGCTGGTCTATGCCCCAGCAATAAGTAGGGACTGAAAATGGACCCAGTGCTTGCACCAGGGGCACAGAGGGACAAGGAAGAGATAAAGATGCCCTAACCTCACCCCACCAGGTACTCCAAAATTGCAGCTGCACACCGGTATGTTACTGCTGTGCATGCTCAGGTAACTCAGAGTTTGGAGGATGCTGGCAGAGGGTTTTAAGCAGACAACCTCAATCATGTCCTCAGGATGATCTTTGCTTACTTTGAGCTTTATCTGTTATGGATTTAGGTTCCCAATTTGCATGGGTGTGATCACTTTCGTCCCTGCATCTGGGAATAGGGAAGGAGTGTATCACAAGCCAGCAAATGTGGTCTTTCTGTACTGAATTTTTTGTTTTAGTGAAACTTTTCAGCATCCTCAGTGAGATGTTCTTGAACTTCTTGCATTTTCCAGGCATTTAAAGACACTGTGAATTACAACGTAATTGAAAAATGAGCCTGTTTCTTTGAAATGAAGTGTAACCAATAGCCCTGGTCTGCTGACTTAATAGAGAAGCTTAATATTATTATATCTATATTAATAACAAGGCCAGTCAGCCATTAGCAAGAGGAGTTCATTCATTGCATCTGATGCTTTCCAGCTTGCTTTTTTCATGGTAAATGAGTGTTCCTTGTGCTCATTTTCTACTCAGATAATTCCCATTAGCAAGATAAACATATGGGTGAGAGATTCTATTCTCCTCTACTTCTAAATAAGAGCTGGTAGCAAGATAATGATAAAAATAATATCAGTTGGTGACAAACAAAAATACAAAGAGAAGGACCCATACAGAAATCAGTCTGGTGCAGAAAAGCAGAGGAAGATCAGGAGAAGAGACCTGGAGTCCTGACCCAGAGCAATTCAAGCCTTTGTAGCAACTCACCCCAAGCTAAAAGACTTGCTAATAGACAGCAGCACTGAAGGCCTGGGACACAGAGACAGACAGCTGAACTCACTGGAAGCTTATTGTGTTTAGCTTTATAGCAAGCTCCTAACTGAATCAATATCAGTCACATATATTCCCACTAGTCTTTCATTCTGTCCTGCAATCTTGTTTTGAATAAACATCTTGGCATTTGAGAGACATGTCAGACAGCTTGGATGTATTTCATTGACCAGATGCACTTAATATAATCTGCTTGATATAACACTGTGGAGGATCTGTTCCATTTTCCTTGTCACTGGCAGATAATGTGTACTTAACAGGTTAGCTCACCTGCCTATAAAAATATCTCTGCTGGAGGCTAGGTATTACCAACTGAGCAAAGACATGTTTTGTGGTATATAATAATCTCCCCTTTTCCCCTTACAAAGCTGTTCTGGGGTTAGCTGTTTCTTTCTGGGATGCAGGACTTCATCATTTCACCTTCTTCATGGGTACCAACCAGCCTTTGCACATAGTCAGGCAGCACTGTTGTTTCATCGGTTATCACAACTAAATTAAACTCAGCTCGAAGCTTGTTGCCTGTTCCAGACCTAAAGTATGACCTGCATGTTCAAAAGCTTACCTGCTTTTTCCAGTTCTATCAGTTGCACTGACAAAATTAATTTCTACACCCTCCTGCCTTGTTTACATCAGCCTGAAGCAGAACAGTGTGAAGTCTGGCAAATGGCAGTTTTTAAGGGAAAGCTATTCAATTTCTGATGTGCAAAATGCAGATGAAACTAAACAAAGTGCAGCCTTCTTTCTTGTCAAACACACAACAATTAGAACTTATTTTTTCTACAAGGTTTCTTTGAAATGGATTATCTAAATCTTCTGCCTGCAAATCAGTATACCCACTACAAATCAGTATACCCACTACAAATACTCTTAATGCTTACCACAGTTGCTAAACACCAGGCTGATACAGCTTTTTTACTGGTGCTGCCCGAACACTGCAAAGAGCATTTGTAAATATTTGTGAAAGCCCCCAAAAGCTGCTGGATTCATCCATGTTCCTGATCCATACACTACTTACTTACTTTTTCAGATACATCTAGAAAATGTCCCCTCTACTTTATAACTGTCGGAGAAACAGATTTTCATGACTGAAGCTCAATCCATACAAAAGACTAAAGCAAAGGACAATGAGGTCCTGATATGTTAAGGCTTCTGTGTACTACCATTGAAAAAATAATGCTGAGTTGTTGATACACATGCTTGTGGATTACAACACAAAAGAAACTTTAGGAAAAAAAAATCCAACCAACCAAACTTCTGAATTTGTTAAATTTGTTCAATTAAATATTGGTTTTTGTGGTTTTCTTTATTTTTACTCGTTTTTTTTGGTAACAACTGTTCCTGGGAAAGGCATGCAGATAACAAAAATAGACTCAGTCCAGTGGTGACAACAGGTGTTTAAAAGTTTTTAGGAAGTCACTGTTAGGAGAAAACCAAACCACAGATAATAGTGCTAATCATTTTGTAGGGCCAGTTAGATTGTTTTCCTCCAAATGTTTTGTAAAAGGAGGATGTTTCATTCAGAGCATTTGGACAAGGTCTGCAATGACATTTTCAAACTCCACTTTTCCCCCATGCAGCTGGTGTGCTGCATTCACCCCATGGTGGCTGGCTGCACTGGCCTGGATGTAATCTTGTTTGCATAGTCAGTCACACACAAAACCAAGAGTTACTCTACTGTATGAACAGGGTATTCATTACTCGCTACATCCCATTTAAAGGTCTCATTCACCCAATCAAGAAACAAAAATGACACAATGTGACACAGCTGAACTGACAATAATTACCCATTAGCTGGAACACGGGTTACCTAAACGGTCAGGAAAATAATAACTGGACTTTTCTGAGAAAGAAAAGGGGCTTTATTTTAGTCTCAAGGCATTTCTGACCAGTATGCTTGCATAAATATGAACTAAAGTAAGAGCAGGAAAAGAAGGAAGAAACTAATGTATCTGCATCAAGACAATGAGGCTACCATGCCAGAAATCCTTGGTAGAATTCAATCAAGCCTGTCCTAAAGGTGGCACATAAATGTTAAGCAACAAAAATTATTCAAGGACAGTTTTTGTTCCTACATGTTCTGGGGTCATACCATGCCAATTCAGCTGATACACTAAGCCTTGTGACTTTTGATAGGTCTATCACTTGTTCATTCAAAACACATTTAGCAGCATCTCCAGTTTGATATGCTGAGTTGCTCACACTGATAGAGACCCTGCACAGAGAACAGGATCTAGTCCGGGGTATGACACAGTGGACTTCTATTTAAATCAATCTTACACGGTGATAGAGGTGGGACACTCAGGTATCTGTCCTGTTTTTCTTCGTGAGTATCTTGACACCATGGCCACTAAATTGCATAAAGTACCAGGTGTGTTTAAAATCTTGGGACAACCTTCTCTGACAGAAATCCTTTTGTCAGTTTAGTCCTTCGAGCGTCATTGCAGAATGACAGTCTTTAACATGTTGCTGATTCTGAAAACAAACTAGGCTAATAATAACAAATCCCTACAAACTATAAGTAAATCAAATTCCTGAAAATCATGAGAAATTCCATGGAAAATAAAGATTTTGCTGAAAGGATATTCCCACTTGCTGACTGCTTTTACCACGCCTTGGCTACTCATGCTAGTGATCAACTGCTCTCTTCTCAACACTTCCATATCTAGAAGAATGGTATATAAAATTCCTTCTGTTCTTCCACAGTCCTCCAAATCTTAAATTGTACAGAGATGCACATCGTTTCATTGTTATTTCTTATTTATTTATCTTTTCTATCTCCTTAGAGAAAGTTGTATCATTACATAGCCATTTATCTCTCTCTTAACATTTGCCGTAATACTCTGCCATAGTCCAGCTGCAGAAAAAGACAAATCTGTGGGGGTGTTTGTGTGTCTGGAAGGAGATCTGACAGCTTGTGAGTTATCTAGGCCTGAAAATCTGACAATTGGGTTCTAATATTTGAAGTGAATATTGCTGGTTTCATTGCCAAATAAATTTTTTTAAATGTTTGGGGAGCTGATGGGGTATTTCTTTTTGTGGACAATATTCCTCCTCCTTTCCTTGCCTTTCATTATTTATAATGCCTGATATTGTGCCCCTGATGTTCCTGGTATCCATTTATTAGAAAACAGGGAAAGGTTACTTTCCATAATAGCTTTTTCATGTTGCATAAGGTAGAGTGCAAAATGACTGCTTTTTGGCCAGGAAAAAAAGAAAAATTTCTCTATTGCCACAAATCGCTGTCTGCATTTTACGATACTATATCTGTCTCAGCAGCTGCAGTCTAGTGTAGGGATTGCCCTTCTTCAGCAATATGAAAGTGTCCTTAAAGAGCTGGAGATAAGCACATTCAGAGCCTTACTGAGAACACACCACCGCATTTCCATTGGTAATGAAGAAAACATCTACAATACTTTCCATCTGAAATGAGTTTCACTGTAAGCTAAAGATATCAACAACCAAGAAAAAATGTCATGTCAGGTGGGCAGTGACCTCCTGAAAGCATAGTGGTTCTTGTCCTTATACGTTAGCAATCAAATTCATCCCTGTGATATCTCTATTAGACACAGATGCTGACTTGCACCTACAAGGGGAGTTTTTCATTCCTGGAGTTGATACAGGAATGATTTTGAACCAGAGAGTGGTGTAAGACTGTAAAGAGCAGGAGTACTACATGATATGTATGATATAGACAGGTAAGAATTACACAGTTGTTCTATTGTTGTTGTATGGGTTTTTTTGTTGGTTTTTTTTTTTTTTTTTTTGTTATATGTTTGTTTTGTTTTTTATTTTAATCTCTTGCTTGCTGAAGTTCTGGTTCCTGTGTTTACATGGCAACTTTTGTCAAGGACTGCATGAGACAACATGCTGTGCAATAACACTGTGTGAACATAGGCTGCATATGATGTTTCTGAGACCAGGGCTCGTGGCAGAGTCTGGATCTGAACATCTCCCCTCTGGTTGCATACAGGCTCCTGTGGAGAGCTGTGGCATTGCTTAGGCTCATGGAGCTTCTGCTTTGGGCAGAGAAAGATAAGTCCCCTCAGCCATAGCTGGGCTACCAGCATGAGTAAGGCTGGAAGGGTTTCAGCATCCAGGAATAGGGCAAGGACCCCATACTCACCTGCCGCAAATTTACTCTTTCTGCAGGAGTTAAGAAAGGAACGAAAAGATGACTTGGACGTTATTATGCTCCCCTGATCCTAGGCTGTTATGGTACAAAACCCTCCTTAATTGGCTTTATATGCCACTGGCTACAATAACATTGGTAGCAACTGAAGAGTCTACCGAGCAAATAATGGTGGCTCCTATCACTTCCTTGCTCTGACAACCTCCCACGTGGTTGGCGGGCTGGAGTAGGAACAACATTGCTGAGTTGAGACCATTTAGTCATTTTTACTAAAGGGAATTCTAACATGACACATAGAATCATAGAATCACAGAATCACATCTTTCCGTCTGTTTTTCCATGCTGAAGAAATACAAAACCACCCTCCACTCAGTTCCTCTTGTAAATGTACCTGTGGTGTTTGGCTCACTGAGACAGATGGAGTGACCTACAGCCAAACTTTGGGCTACACAGCCATCTCTCACAAAGATTATTGTCTGTTTTCCCTTTGTGGGCACTGCAGCACTGGGGCTGGCATATGGGCTAACAATGCTCTCTGGGCTCTTCAGGCCAGCTGATGTCAGAAGATGCATCATTAACCTCCTCCCTCAGCAACAAAGTTCCCCAATCCCCATACTCTGTGGCATCAGCCTCCACAGAAGTGTGCAACAGGGGGAATTGAAATGAGGTGTTCGGGTGAAATCTTTGCTTTCTCTCTTGTGTTAAACTGTCCTCGGTGTCCCACTGCCCTGAGGGCAGGTCGATGGTACATTTTTTATTTGTGATCCTGTGGGCTAAAATGGGAGGTAATGAAGCTGTAGCTGGATTTATATGAACAAGCCACCCATTGGAAAAGCTTCAGCATTTTCAAAAATCCTGATTAAAGATGTGGACTTCACTTCTAGCTCCAAGCAGGCAAAGATGGCAAGTAAGACAGAGAATCTCTCCTCTCACACTTCTATTGGAAGAATTTTTTCATAAATTAAAATTAATGTATTTTTTCAACTAGGTCAGTGGAATGTAAATGTTCTGTTCCAGGGAGGATTATACATCATAACTCAGTTAAGGGATGCACAGCCCAGATCAATCCTGCTGCATTTATCAAAGCTGAGCTGTTTGGAGAAGAAAGCAACCAAAGGTTTTGTACCAAAACCTTCATTGCAGTATCTGAAGGCTCATGGGGCTGAGGATATGTACTTATCTCACTCCTGGGAAATCTCAAAATCCTTGGCTTTTGTCTATGTATCAAATGTGTGAATAAAATGGGATAGCAGAAACAGCCCTATCGCAATGTTTTCTAGCTCCAGCGGGAACATGCCTCCCCTGTGTTTGCAAACCAGGCAGAGCAGCTGAAGATTCAAGAGCAAGCTGAGCAAAATCAAATTTGTACTGCCCCACAAACATGTAGCTTGGCTGCTCCCGCTGCCAGGTCCACATCTGGCTGCAGTCAGCTGTGTGTTGCCCTTAACAGCTGCCTACTTTGTTTCTGCTTTAGACCCCATAGTCAGCCCTGGATGGAGACACCATGGCACTGAACTAGCATATCTGAACCCTTGATGTGATCTGCAAACCAGCAAACAAGAGAGAATATAATTTTACACCTGTCTTCCTCTGGCTTGAATTTTCTCCTGGGCCCCAGATCTGCAAGCACATACGCACTCAAATGCACCAAAATGAATTGGCCACCCTGACTTCCAGCCACAGTGGAGAGAGGCTTCAGAGGTAAGCAGGCTGCTTTCAGAACTGGACTGGGGCATTTGTTTTGATGGGCTCAGTACTATATATTCAGGCATAAGAAAAGATGCTGTGACTATAATACAACAGCAATGTAAACAAATTCTTCTCAACAAAATAACATTTTTTCATGATGGATGACACTTCGAATTATGTTACCTCTGCTCAGATCAACCTCATCTTTTCTAAAAAAGCATTATAACTAGATCTTTCTGAGTTGCAGACTTCCTTTTGTTAGCACCAAAACAAAATTCTATGCATGCAGAATAGCCCCAAACAAACTTGTAAATAGCAGGTGGGAGGAAATGGTACTTTGTTTTCACACAGTTCTAGTACACCCTCTTCTTGCCTTACACTGCACAATCATACCCAGGATGTATTTTCCCATTCCTTCAGATAACAAATGCTCTAGTGAATGACATGAAATGTCTCTTTAGTTCAATATTGACATCTGTAGAGTTGCACGTAAACTTGTGCTCATGTGTTCCCTTGAACTGGGAACTATAGCAACACCCATAAGGTAAGTAGTAGTAGTAGTAGTAGTGAGGAAGGTAACTTCAGCAGGACAGCAACCTGTGTTTTGACTCTTCCTTTTCCCATCTACTTTCAGTGCAGGCAGCTCCATGGTCCATGGGTCTTTCTCTGATAAGCAGATGCGAAGCTTTGCTCCAGCCAGGCTGGCAAACTGGTAGTCCATTGGTCTCTTCTAGTTTACTTTATGTCATCTGTCTGTGCTAGAACAAAAAGCGATTACTAAATTGAGGGTTGCCACAGCTGAGACAAAGTATTTCTTGTACCACTCTCTGCTGTCCTTGCAGCCTGGCTCCACAATATACTTCATGAAGAAAATAATACAAATTCTGCCTAAGTATTTGAAGTATAATACAAAAGCCTCATCAGATATAAAAGCCTATTAGATTTTGTTGCTAAGGTACAAATTGCACTGCAAGTAATAGACATTATGCTACTATTAGAAACAGCTACAAATACTTCTCATTCACCATGAGCCACTGATTATAGAATTTTGTGAGTGAAGTGCTACTTTAAAGCATCATTTATCTGGACTAGTTTCTGTGGTCCCCATGATGGATCAGGCTAGGCTCCCTAATACCACTGTCTCTCATGTAGAGCTCTGCACATGCATGGCAGCTTGATGCACAGATCACACTTATGCAACAGTGACAGACTTTCCTATGTACCAGATCCACTGGGGGCAGGAAGAAAAGAAGATAAATGCTAGACTTGGCATCAGACTTGCAAAAATTGGTTAGGCCATCCAACTTGGACAAAATATTCTTATTGGTATTTGTCATAAACAAATAATATATTAATTTTGTTTCTTTATCGGTATTTTCTCTGCAAAAGATGGCTGAAGAGACGGTGTTAGGGCCAATAAACATCCTTCTTTCTTTTTTTTTTTTTAATTTACTTCAGCATATTGGTATCCTATTCTAAGTCCTTTACATTCTGCAGGATCACATAGCAAAGCCTGCTGCCTTCCATCGACACCCACGTATAGGATCCCAGTGGACACAAACACTGTGATATCCCAGACAAGCAGAGTGCTCTCTGCTCCAAGTACCCAGCTCTTGTTTTCTGAACAGAAAACCTGTGAGGCAACCTAATTTGGCATCTGTAGAAATCCATGTCCAGCTCAAATTTGGTTTCAGTGGGAGTAACAAGCCCAGAACTGCTGTAGCGAACACCTGAGTTCCAGCAGAGGCTGATTCTGATCACTGATGCTTTGCTTAATATTGGCTTTGTGAGTTGTGTAGTTTCTTCACGACAATATGTACTGCAGATCCCAATTTCCTCTGAAACTCTTCCTGATGCTTTATGAATGCAGAATTGGTCCTGGAGAGCTGGACTTGAGCACCTGGAACGTGCTGAGCATACTCGGGCACCATGTAACTGAGGACGCTTTGAGGCTGCTCAGAGCGCTGCTCAGGCACCTTTGAACCTTTAGCTCGTTTAAGGCAGCAGAGGCTCATACGTTTGCCCGCAACGGCCTCGCCGACCTCGCACGGCTCAAGGACCGCTGCCGTGACGCGAGAGTACGGCCTTCCTGCCGGGCCCCGCAGCGCGCTCTAGCGGCAGTACCGCGGCACGGGCCGGGCCGGGCCGGGCCTCGCAGCAGTGCCGTCGGCGCCGGCATGTGAAACCGGGCTGGGAATCAGTGCGACCTTCTCTTCCCGGAACGGCGTGGTGCTGCCCTCACCAGCATGTGGGTTATAGTGACGCGAGTGGCCTCGCTCCTGCTCTGCGGCTCCATGGTACAAATACTGTCAGAGCACCACACAGGAAGGCACATGGACAGAGGTGGCTATTCGCTGGAGCAGAGGGACATGATGGACAGGCATTTTTCTCTGGGTGATGGTCACTTACCTGTGTCGGCACAGTCTGTGAATCAAATGCACCATGCTGAAGGGGAAACCCTGGCATACTGGCTAAGCCTCAAGATGCTCAGCAGAAGGCCACATGTTTGGGCACCATCAGGGCAGAGATGATGGCAGCAGCCAGCACTGCAGACAAGTGCCTGTTTCTCTAGTATGACTAGTATGATCTAGTATTTATCTAGTATGATAACCACTGCTTCTTCTAAGGAAGTTTCTCCCTCCACCCACCTTACAGAACAGCAAGGCTCCTCATCCTCAAGTGGCTTGGCAAGTGCAGCATGCTGTTTTAAATATATTTCCCAGCACTCACCTCCCAGGGACCCTTCTAGGGGCTCCCAGGGTAACCCTCAGCTGCAGTTGCAGCTCTTGTCAGCTTTCCACACTCCTTTGAGGCATAAAGACGACTTCAGAGAAGGATATTTCCAAAACTGGGATGGCGGGATGACACTGAACTTGGTACAGGCTCTACTTCCTCAAGAAACTGCTGCCTACAGCAGAGGTGGCTAAATTCTCCAACTTATGAATAGTACTAAAGTTATGAGTCAAGACAACAGACAGTGTACAGAAGATTTAGAAGTCTCTCTAGAGTTTTTGTTAGGCCTTCTTCATGGATAATTCAGCCTAGCTAGGTTGGACACTGAGCCTTCCTTCTAGCATCTCTCCAGAAGGCACACTTGGGGCTGGAAATGTTTCCCAGCCTCCCATACTACAGATCACCAAGAGAGTTTGAAGAGCTGGTCCAAGAAGTGGGGTGTAGTTTGTCAGCTATTTCCAACTGTCATTATACAAATAATTTTTTTTGTTTGTTTGTTTGACAATAATGACCCATCTTATTTCTAACTTTGATTCTTAACAGAGAGAAACTGAAATAGTTGTTAGGGTTAGTTTTTATTCTCTATATCAATGTTATGTATGAATAACATACATAAGTGTGCATAAGTATGGGGGATGGCAAAGATGCTTTAAGCAAAGCTCGGCCTCTCTGAACTCCTCTGCTTGAGCAGCACCCGCAGGTCTTGGGTGATGCTCACCCACCGGTTAAACCAAAACTCTTGCTCTGCACTGAGTTTCAGCAATGCTCGTGGGCAGTCTGGAAATGCAGAAGGCGAGGTAGGTAGAAGGAAATGTTTGGAGTATAGCCACACACAGTGACTTGCTAGGTAGCTGCCTGCCTGCAGCTTCATGGCCAGATAGCTTACAGGGGCCAGCTGAAGGCAGCACTGCCTGGCCCTGCCTGCACCTTGTTCCACTGCCAAGGGCTGCCCTGCTGCCGTGAGGCAGGGGCATGCCCCCTGGTAAGGAAATGCAAGTGCAGGAGGTACAGGAGTATGTTTCTGGCTGCACCCTAGCTGGAGAGCACCTCAGTTTTCACTGCAGAAACACCCACGTGGAGAAGCCCTGTCCAAGAGACTGGAGCAGTGAACAGGGCTGTGAGTGTGGCCAGAACACGGGCAGGAGGAGCACTACCTTTCTGGTCTGGCATGGCTCTTCTGTACCATAGGATCAAGATCCAAACTCATGCCCTGTCCAGAGCACGCTGTGCATTTCTTCTTTTGCAGCTTTGTAGAAGTCTCTTTTTCACATGCTCGTATTTGTATCTGTATTGTTTAAATTCTTTTTACAGCATTATTTCTCATAAACAGAAGCTCCAGGTAGCATTTGGCACTGAATTCATCGCTGATCTTGAAATACTTAATTACTGCAGAATTATATAAAGAAACCTATATTTGGCCCTGCTGCTTCTCAGTGCATACCTGCTGTGTGGGTAGGCAGGATTTAAATTTCCAGAAGGACCAAACCAACGCCGGGCTCATTTTAAAACATGATCTGATTTACAAGAAAGAAAGGCAGTGAAAGGCAGGATGGGCTTTGATCACGCCTAATTATGGAGTGTAATATTGGGTACATAGATACAATATTGCCATGGGTGGCTTTTTTTGACGCAGAAAAACCAGAATTTTCCTTAAAGAAACAGCTGTGTCCTGCCTGCAGCCTGCAGAAGAATGGCATTAGTCACGTGCAGTCCAACACGTAGCACAATTGTAAAGTTCGCTCTGTGAGACTGACAGGAGCTATTCATATCGGCCCCCTCCACCATCTGCCTGAATGGCATGCTGCGGGGTAGCAGCAGCCCCCCCTCACCGCCTCTGCGCGGCCTCAACACTTAGTGCCTGCTCAAAGTCTGTCCCCAAGTGCAGAAAATCGGGGATTGAAAGCAAAGAGAGGATGTCACTCAGGTCAAAGCAGACTGTCAAGAGGAAAAAAAAAAGGGAGGGAGGGAAGTGGAATGAGTCAAAGCTTCATCTGGTGGGAGTGCCAGGTTGCTTTTCTCCTGGGAGCAGAGGTGTTGGCTTCAACAAGGATATGAGGAAGGAGAGCAAAGGCGATGACTGGACAGCATGAGTCTGTGGAAAAATCCCATATGCTCCCTTCTTTTTCCCTCCCTGAGCTTAGAGGACTCAGCTCAAGTGCAGGACCAGGTTGTGTGAGGGTCAGTGCCAGGGTGAGACGACCCTGCTGTTGTGTGCAGTGCCTGTGTGCTGGGGTGTGGGAAGGGATGCTGAGGGCTTTGGCTGCACCCTTGTGCACATGCTGTCAGGCATCCCTTGGGGCCTGGTGGCAAGGACCACAGGCTTGCAACCACGATCACCATTTGCCCGTCCTGAATACCTTTAAGGTCCTTGGATTGGGAGCCAGGCTGCTAGCTTTTCCCACACCAGTTTTCTCACAGATTAATTTCATTCCCAGAAATATTTATTAAGGTAACACAGAGGGCTTTTTTCCCTTTAAAATGAACCTGCGGGTCCTGTGATAGACAGGCTCACATCCCAGGCTAAGGTCAGGAACTGACAACCTGTTTGGAGACCTGAACTCAGTGTCCCCCCTTTCAAGGTCATACTGGATGGAGGGGGATTAATTTTCATCCTATCACCTGTTTTTTCTGCTCATTTCCAGACACATCTTTCCTGTGGCAGAAACTCCTGCTATCAGTGCCTGAGGTGTGTGGCTCCTACAATGCATGGTTACTACAATTCTTTCCTTTGCCATTGCATTCACTCCTAAGGTCACCCAGTTCTTGCAGTATGATGCTAAATAACATCTTCCATTTTTACCATCAGTGATGGCATCACTGATGCCATCAGTGCATCATTAACATCCTTCCACTTCGATTGTTGTCAACAAGAAATAAAAAATCAGGACCCCTGAGGAAGAGTTTTAGTAGTCTTCCTCCATCCCAGTGGTTCCCCTTTCTGGGACAATACTTCTGGTTTCACCATGAGCCATCATCACCTCCCTTCAGGCTCCTGGCACTTTGCAAAAGCCTTCCTCTTTTTCTGAGTGTGAAGGCAGAGCAGGGGGTTAGGAAACAGCAGATGAGTGAAAAGATAAAGTGCAACTGAAATACTTCTGCTTTTATCTGCCCTTAATGGATAAAGAAAACGAATGATTCGCAGATGGTCCATCTGGGAATTTTCCACCTTTCTTACCTTGTTTCAAAGCAATTGAAGCCCCATTTTCTCTTTCCTTCAAAGTGCGTATTCATTAGGCTCAACAAGGAATTGCAGGATTGTAACCCAAATGGGGAAAAATAGTTGAAATTTTCAAAAAAATAATGTTAATTTGGTCTCTCCTCTCCTTGTCTTTTCTCTCTTCTGCTCTCCTCTCCTCTCCCAAACACACAAAATCTCTACAGAATTTCTAAAGAAAGTCCTTTTACCATTGTTGAGAAGTCTTGTTTTTCAAGTAAAAATTTGAAATGTTCTGTGTTGAGTTTTTGTTTGTTTGTTTTTAGATTAACGGAGATTGCCTGGTTTTAACACCCATGAGGAAAAGATGAGGATAACAGTGTTTACCATACAGATGTGCACCTCAGACAAACAGATACCCCAAATCAGCGTGGACAAGAAGCCCCTGAGAGCTGATTTCAGTCCAGGCCTGCCCAGAAAGCGTACCATGTGATACGTAAAGTTGTTATTTTGACAGCAGGATGAACCCTGTGACAGCACCTGCAGCTTGAGCTAGGATGAAAAAAAAGTTCCATTTTAGGGGAGGAAAAATAATTTTGAGTAAACTAATGTCAAAACAGTGACTTCTGTACCATCTCTACACCACTCAGCTATTCATTGAGCTGCTCTTTGCTTTACAGACGATTAAGATAACAGCAGTGATTTGGGTGCTCATGGCAATTGAACTGCTCAGGGCACTTAAAGTAGAGGCATCCCTTTCCCAGTTAATGGTGTGCATTATGATTAGTGGGTCTGCTTGCACACTTCAGGACAGTCTGGTGCTGGAATACCTTTGCTGAGTGGCCCCCTCAGCCTGTAAATAAGCTGTGGGATGTTTTGGTGTGCAAGTATCTAAAGATTGACATCACTTTCAATGAGTGACACTTTAAAAACACTTCCCAGGTATTTTTGTGTAAGAAAATCTTTACTCTCTCCTTTATTCAGTCTTGAAGGAAATACTGCATATTTAGGAATGGCCTGGATGCAACTGTGAAGTGAATGGATTTATTCCTGTGCTTTACTTAAAAAAGCAGGAATTAGAAAACTTTACATACCAAAAATTCCCAAGAAGACAGCTGTCAGGGGGTGACATGTCGGATATGAAGTGGCTCTCCAGCTGGTCCCTGTCTGCATGCTGGGAAAGCATGTGGAGACATTTTTTCAATTGCTGTACTAGTTTGACACGTTCACAGTGGAAAATGATGTATCATTCTTGAGCCTTTGGTTGGTGGACACTTCAAAGTGCATTGGATCCTCGGAGAGGAGTGCCCTATTGTTAATTGTTCCTTTCACATGTACATTGGGATGAACATGGAGAGAGCAGCGAGGAACAAAAGGGCTCCGGTGGCCTCTTAGAGAAAACGCGGTGCAGCTCAACCTGAGTCTGACCTTGAAAGGGTGGGTTGCTCTGGTTTTTAAATCCTTCTCGCCGGTTCATTCCCCTCTGGCTCCCAACTGTTACCCAGTTGCAGGGGAATGAGCTGCTGGAGCAGCGAGCACAGCATGGGAAGCCCCTCTACCACTCCTATGTGGTGTCCGAGGAGCCATGTCCTTGGGGAGCATTCCTCCAGGAGGGGACAGGCAAGGCTGGAGTCTGGGGGCTTGGAAACGGTTTCTGCAATGGGTGTGTTAGAGGTGTGCTGGGTGTTACTTAACCTCCAGTAGGCAGGCAAGCCATATACTCTCTGCTCAGTTTAACTGACCCAGTAGCCCTCAGTTTCAGAGCACAGCCCAGTGGTCTTGAGCCCCTGTGACTGGAGATATGCATATATGTATATATACATACATGGCATGAGTTTCCCAGGCCTCTGAGGACACAGTTCATTAACATCCTGAGACAATCCTTTGGTCCCCGGCACCTGTCCTGTGTCTCTCTGCTTTCCCTCTCATCTCTTGGACAGTCAGCTAGCTCTACTGGGAGACTGAACTGTGCCACATGGTGTCCAGGTTGGATTCAAAAGCTCAGGCACAGGAGGCAGTTTGTTCCTGCAAGCAGAAATGTGATCTCTTGGTGTGCATCTCTTTCAATGAGCTAAACAAAACCTCTCCTTTAGCCTCAGTTGCACAGAAGGATCTGTGTTGTGTCACTGAAAGGCCAGACCCCAGCTAGAGCATCCTGAAATAGATGTTCAAGCAAGTGACTGGAAATTGCCACCCCACCTTCCCTAAATCAGCCAAAAGGAGAAGCTTGGAAAGAAATTTGCATGCTGGTGTGAGGCAGATGATAGAGGGTGCAGGCAGTGCTAGCTGCTCCAGGTCTCCTAGGGAATGAACTGCTTCTGAAATAGAAACTGAGAAGAAAGAGGCATGTCTGTGGTACCAAATCAGCCACCATGTTACAGCCCACCATGGTGTCAGAGGCTCTGCAGCACATTCTGCTGCAGGATGTTCTGGCCCCAGGGTCTTCCTAGACCTGAAACACCTGAGCTTGGGCACCAGCACATGTGGCTCTGGCAATACTGGGAGAAACTATGAGAAGAGGGATGGCTGCACTGGGTGTACCAGTATGGGGACGCTGAAGAGTCATCCCTGAAGCCTTTGCCCAGAGTTTGGTATAATGGCACAGTATGGATTTTGTACTTCTCCAAGGAAAATCAGAATAATATAAATACAGCAAAATAACCATAAAATGTAGCTGTTTTCAACCCTCAGTGCTCAGGCCTTTGATGCCTCACATCAGTAAGGTAGATTTGACTTGCAAAATGGCTTGGACTTCAGTCCTTGTTTTCTCTAGGGCATGCATTTTTGGTCCAGCATCACCCTGACAGTGCATGCACAGGTCTGTACTCCTCTCCACTCTTCCCATCCACAGGGTGCTGCAGTCTGGAGAGCAGGAGTAGCAATGCTGTGGTCATGGGAGGCAGCAGGTCCCAGGCTGGCACACAGGCAGTCGGCATGTCTGGTGCACACTGGGGGCAGCCCTTCTGCTCTCCTCTTCCTCCAGTTCTTAGTTTTACTGTGCTATTAAGTTATTGCCACCCCTTAGGGACAAGCCTGCAAGAAGGCGGAGGGCTCACATAACTCTGCATCAGTAAAGGAAGCAGCTCAATTAGCATTTCACACGCCTTTTCTTCCCTCTCTTCTTACCTTCCCTGCAGCGGGCATGCTTTCCCCTTAAAGGATTGTCCTGTTTCTGCTCCTTGCCAGCGTTGGCAGGGTGACAGTAGTCGAGTGTGCAAACTTGTGCTATTGTCCCCAGGCCAGGGGGAGTCATGGAGACCCACTAATATGACACAGGAAAATGTTTGCTGATGGCAATTCTATGGGCTTTGTCTAACTCTTTCTCCATCATGACGACTCGATTTAAGTCTCTAACTGTTTGACTACAGATGCAAGAGTACTATCCAACTCCATCCTTTTGTCCGGGTAGTTTGAATGGGTAATTCAGCTTTTGTGTAACTCAATTGAGGGGGCAAACATAAAGACAAGATTCTTGAGCGCTCAAGCTCCCTTTCCATGGATATCTGCACATCTCTTTAGAGATTTGTTCCTTCCCTACCTTTTTCTGACATCATCCTCCCCTTAAAAAAAAAAAAAGGGTCTGTGATGGGGAATGGTTAAAAGTAGGCTAGCCCGGTCCCCCGTATTACATTGTCCTGTGCCAATGAAGCATGGTTAGTATCAGCCCCCAGACAGCTTTGGGGAGTGCAGAGAAAAGGGTGCCTAAACTTTCCTAACTCATCCTCAACATTTTCCCTTTGGATTGTGTCATTTTTTAAAAAGAAAGGCCTCGGTAGGGGTGAAGAGGATGGGGAGAATGGTAGAAATCGCAGGGAAATGATTGTATTTATTAGCTGTCTTTCTGTGGCTGTCCCCATGGCGACAATTTGTGATGGCAAAGAATGCGAGGAGGGGAGGCTGATGCCTGATTGGGATGCTTTGTATTTGGCAAAGTGGCTTCTGATTGGCCTGGGAGAGCCCCGAACTCGCCGGAGTCGATATTCATTCAGCTTCCTCAAGTGCTTACTAAACTGCGTCCAAACACTGGCAGGCCCTGGCTGCCTCCGCCGAGGTTGGCAGTGTGTAACCTGCCTAACGAGATTAGTGGGAAAGGGGAAGGGGCTCTTCTCTGCAGCGACACCGCAGCTGCCAGCACCAGCGAGAAAAGCTGCTGCGCGCCGGGTGAGTGTCCGCAGTTGCTTACAGGGAGGTGGGAGTGGACGCCCGGCTTCTTTCCACCTAAGCGCTATCTAACAAGATTAGGCACCGGGCTGGAAGGCATTCGTGAGCTAGACCCCGTGCTGGTGTGTGCTGGGGCAGCGGTGTGGGGCGGTGGGCTGCAGGATGAGGAGGCTTCAGTGGGAGCTCGCTGATGGACAACTTTGTGTAGCTGAGAAGCTTGACATGTTCCCCCACCCTCCCTTCATTTGTTTGGTGCTGTTTGAACCAAGGTTTCACGCTCTTAAGTCTGCCCGTCATGTTTCACAGGTTTGCCAAGGTTTGCCTGAAGTTGAATTATAAACGTTTCATGGGAAGCTTTGCACGGCTCATCCACTGAGATGGCATCAGACAGCGAGGTTAAAACCCTACTGAACTTTGTCAACCTGGCCTCCAGTGACATCAAAGCGGCTCTGGATAAATCGGCTCCCTGTCGCCGGTCAGTTGACCACAGGAAATACTTGCAGAAGCAGCTGAAGCGATTTTCTCAGAAGTACTCCCGAATCCCGCGGTGCCACTCCAGCAAACCCCTCGAGTCTGGCTGGCGCAGGGCGGCAGAGGACCGGGGCCGTGGACCCCCGCCAGAGGCACCTGACCCCAGCCCCCATGGTGGGGCTGCTGCAGAGAAGGTGCTGCAGACAGCAGCGGGGGAGGACAGCCTCGCCGAGGAGCAGGTTTTGCAGGAGCAAAACCCTGAATCCACCAGACCAGACCAGGTGCCCATGAGGAAGCGACAGCTCCCTGCCTCCTTCTGGGAAGAGCCACAGCCGGCCCAGAGCCTGCTGGCCAGGGCCTATCCCATGAGCCCTGAGGGGCTCCCGGCCCCCAGAGAACCTCCTCCCTCTGAGGGAAAGAAAAGCAAACGGAGCCCGGACACTGCTGGCCCAGAGAGCCTCCCCGAGCCTACCCCGCATGTTGGGGACAAGGACCCTGCTGGTGTCCTGTCGAGCCGAGTGGGTGCCTGGACCTGCTGCCCCTTCCCCTGCCCTGGGCCAGGGGTGTACCAGCCCCCAGGCACACTGTCCCCGTCGCCCTTCCTGGGGCTGGGGCTGTGGAGGAAGAGTGCGGCCACACTGTCGGCGGAGGTGCCGCAGTTCTGCAAGGAGGCTGATGGCATGGGACAGAAACTCTACAGGCCTGTGGTTTTGAAACCCATCCCCACCAAGCCTGCTGTCCCCCCACCCATCTTCAACGTTTTCAGCTATCTTTAGCTGGAGGTGTTGGAGTCACGCTTGAACACCACAGCTCCTGAGGGTGGATTGAAATGTCCAGTTGGGCACCAGGCATGAGCTGCTGGCAGCGTGGAGCAGCGGGGGGAAGGAGGCCGGCAATCACACCCTCTTCCCTGTGGTCAGGCTGGAGTGAATTAGTAACAGTATACAGGTGTAAATCTGGAATAAGCCTGACAAAGCTGGTGGCATGGAACATGAGGCAAACCAGGGCTCTTTCATCGATAGGCATTGTCTGTGCTGCAGTGAGCAGGGCTGTGGGTCATTCGTAGCCACACTTGTAACACCTAGGAGACCTCCTCCATGTGGGAAGATCTATCCAGGTTTGCCCTGCAGCAACAGCAGTAAAATGAAACGAATTAAACCCATTCAAAGGGTTTTTGTACTTTAAAGTAATTCCAGAGAAGTCAAGATATTCAGGTCACTTCCTTTTGCGTGCAAGAGACTGGAAGGATGGTATTTAATGTAGAAACCACACTTGTGAATTGATTTAAGCTCTTCTTGCATGTAAATACTGAGAGAATTAAAAGAAAAAAAATATGGGAAGAAAGAAGGTAATTTTATTTTGGAGATTCTGCAAATGCAGTCTGTTTATTTTTGCCCCACTGGGTAGGACACAGGTTTGATTTGCAACTGATGGGTAGATACGAGGGCTGAAATCTCTGCCTATTAGAGTGATATAAATCAAAAGCAATTCTTCTGGGTCTGGGAAATTAGCTAGTGTTAAGCTGGTGCAAATGGAAGCGGATGAATTTTCACATCAGGAATTGTTCTGCATCAACAGAACAAATGAGAAATTGTATTATTTGATTACAATCCCATAAAATACAATAGAAGAAAAAAGGTGTATCGAATACACTGCTTTGATTTCTGGCTCACAGACATCTTTTATTTTGCCTAATTTTAAGATGCTATCACAAGACCTATCTACAAATGATTTGCCCAGTAATTTCCCAGTTATTTTAACAAGTTGGCACTAGAGAAGTTAATAGGGGATTTTTTTAAACATAGATTTCTCTTAAACTCTGGGGTAAGTGGAGCTAAGGCACAGAACATGAGATCTGAAAGGTTTAATATTGCAGCCCTATGTACTTATTCAGTTATACTGGAGTAAATTACTGAGGTCAAGAGAAGTGTGTTGCAGGGTGGGGGGTGGGGTGGGGAGGAAAAGAATGGACACCTGTGATCTCCCAGGGCCTGCTCTTGTTGAAGCTAATGGGAACTTCTCCCAGGATTCAATAAAAAGTGGCCTCGATTGGCTTGGTCTCTGGCTAACATAGCTCCCTGTGACCATTGGTATCTCTGTGAGGGGAAAACCAGGCAGCACTTCCTTTGAGTGCATTGCAGTCATGAAAAATTTATCATCTTAAGCAATTGTAGAGTATCATTTTGGATCTTCTGATGGGGCTTGGTGTTATATAACCAGGTTGCAACTTCTGTTAGGATATGAACTGTTCTCAGGCTAAAAATAGCTCATTTTTTCCCAAACCTCACAGTATATCCCACTAGTGTTTAATTACAGAAACAATGGCTGTAATGTGTTAGTTCAGCCGGCAAAAAGCAGAAATGGATATGGCTTTCATTGCTTTCTGCCTGCCACGAGCACTTAATATATGTACCAAGCTTTTATAGACTGCTCCTATAGGAGAGAGAGCAGGAAATGGCAGCACATACCTGCAACTGCATGCAAGGTGTCAAAAAGCTAATCTAAGGGTTCAAGACATCAGGTGAGCTTTTGATCCAGAAATGAAGATATGAATACACTTAGATGTCTTTCCCTTTTTTTCTGTTTGGAAAAAAATATCCATGAAGAAATTCTGCCTCTCTCCACGAGGTTTTCTAACAGAAACCAGAAACGGTACCTCCATTTAAGTTAATGGGAGGAGAACTATTTCTGAATTTGCAGAATTGTAGACAAGGAAATATTTTTACACGGAAATATGGGTGATTTCTCACACCAATAGCCCTGTGTCACTGTTGTAATCGAGATGAAGCTAGATGCTAAACTCTGTCTCAATGCTGTCAATGCAGAGGAGCCTTCTTGGCATTGATCTGGATTTCCATCTGGGTGACCAGAGAAATTCATGGAAAGAACCATGAGTGTTGCAGTGACTGCTGTAGACACGTGTTCCTGCTTGAATTCAGAAGGGAAATTTGAAAGTGCTGGATATTGCACCAGAATATGGGTTTCTATCAAAATTAAAATACTTGGCAAAATGGATAGCCTCTGTAGAAATTTTATTTCTGAAGAAATCCATAGAAATAAGAGAGTTAAAGTCAAATTTCTACCTTTCAGATATTATTTTTTCTTCTTTTAAACTGTATCTTATTTGAATATATGTTGCTGTACATTTTCCATGAAATAGAATAGCGTGTTTTAAGTTATGATGAAATATTGAACCAGATTGTTCCAAATGACCTCTGACGCAAAGATATTTATGCACTTATCCTCAGATTTAAACTGATGTTACTTTTTAAAATCCTTAAAATCCTTTGTGACATGGAACTTCCCAGCCCAGGGCAGGCAGTGGCCCTTGCTGGGGCTCTGAGCTGAAGCAGCAATGAAGTAAAACACAAATGAACAGAAGATAATTGTTAAGTATATTCAAGATTATTGAATGGCGATGTGTGAGATTTTCCAAAAGGTTTGCAAAGTATAGCAACTCTGTCTGCTCTCTAGCAATATTTACTGTTCTCTCATCCCTGAGATTAACATCAAAATTATTAAGTGTTCAAGCTTGGATTGATTCAGACTTTTCCTGGCTATTCTTGTGTTTGGTTGTTCAATGCTGCTACTCAGGACAGCTGATAGCCCTTCAGAATCTACTTATTTATTCATACTTTGTTTGCAAGATGGAAAC
>JANHGB010018472.1:0-43033 GCA_026283785.1 Coracopsis vasa | reverse complement strand
GAAAATATAGTGATTCACCTGCACTATTCTGTTGATCTGAACAGATTGTTCATACTCGCAGTGCAATCAACACACACCCATAATCATTGATATGCTAGGCAATGCTTCTCTAATCCACAGAGAAGATCCTGAGAGACTGTGTGGGGCTTAGCTGCCAGCTAAAAATTCAAACAAAAAGTCATCAGATTCACGTGGATTTCAGCTGTCATTACAGGTCCTAAATTTGGGACTTATTCATATGGAAGTTTCCTATTTTTTTTGTACCAGACTGAGCATTTTCAAGTTATGTGAATTATTTTCAGACAAGGAAGGCCCTTGTTGCAGGATTTTTCTCTAGCCAAATTTGGTGCTAGACTTCTTAAAGTATCCTTAAGCTACATAATTACAATTGCACAAAATAGAACCTGTTATACATTATATCCCCCTGGTATTTGTAGCAAGCGTATATGTGAACATGAGAATGTCAACAGAATGTCAGTGTAATAGAGATCTCATTTATTAGTAAAATGAATAAAGAATGAAGACATTATCAGATGCCTGTTTTAATGGACACTTGACAATTTTTTCACTGATGGAGAGAAGATTTCATCAGTCCATTAGTATTCACAGGATTTACCCACACACTCTCCCATGTGAGACTGAAAGAATTTACCCTTGAGAAATGATATGGTAAAGGTTAATATCATCCATATGTGGGATTTTACTGTAATGCCTTTACAAAAACAAACTGTGGATGTCAAACCAACCAACCAGGAACTGCAACAACAATACCTCCAGTTTCCCCTTCTAGATATTTTCTTTCCTGCAAAAAATTGCCATCCAGGCACTGGAAAAGATTGCTCTAAGGAAGCATGTCAAACTTCAACCCCCTAAACTGTAATACTGTAAAGAAAAACAAACACAGTGCAGCAAACCTGAGGATACAGCATTTTTAAAACGCTCTTTTGCCAGTGATGCCCTCAAGATTCTCATAATGAAGATGCTTTTTTTTTTTTCCATTTTTTTGTCCCATATTTTTCCAGTTATTACATTATATCTGTACGAAACATCAAAATATTAGGACTGATTCATGGCTTTCATTTCCCTTTATTGACGTTAACAGCTTTCTAGAGGCCCCAACATGTACAGAATGATTATAAAACTGAATAAGCTGTGATTACACTTATTACTGAAATAATTTCAGATACAACTGAAAATGCTAGTTATGCTTTTGGAAGCCTGCTATGAAGTTATCCCTTTCTTAGGCTGGCATTGATTTTTGAAAGCTAGCAGAAGAAAAAAAAGATATTTGTAATAAATGACCTTTCTCTTTCAGGTTCAAGCCTGAATCAGAAAATATTCAAGACATGGTATGAGGTTCGCCTTTTAATTCAGATGTTCAATTAGTCACGACATTATTACTCAACTTTCAGAACTGCGGACTCAAAATAGAATCCTAAAAATTCCATAGCTCTTTGACTCATTTAGGTGGTTTTGCACCACTGATAGAAGGTCCAGGAGCTAGCACTTTGCTGACAATCTGTTATAGGAATGAGCGTAGACTCTCAGCCCTCAGACCAAGCTGCATCGTAACTGCCATGTAGAGAGAGAAACATGTGTAGACAGGACATAAGGAGTCACAAGGAGCAGCTGCCAAGTAGGTAGATATGTGCTGCTTTTTGACCCCAAACTGCAATTACTCTTTGGTATTTTGATAGCATGGTAGGTTACAAAGAAACTAAGCAAGTTTTGCCCAGGGCAAAACCAATTCGAAAGTTCAGAATACAAAAGGAAAACAAAACTGTACTGCCTTTACAATCAATTATTATAGAAGAGAGATGGAGAAACAAGGAAAAAGAACATGAGCCTACTGATGAGGAAACACCATAAAAAAGCATAATGATTTCTATATGACACCAACAGCATCAGCATTCACAAGTTTGCAGCCAACCTGCAAAGAGTGTTATAGCAAAAGGAATTCTTCTATGTTTACTTCTGTGTTATGTTTATGGGTTTTTTGTTAAGCTAGGGTTATATTCACATTGCTGTGTTTATGCTTACATTGTTATGCTTATGTTACGTTTCCACCTGACCTGACAGAAGGCAAAGCTGTTCTAGCATGAGGACAGCCAAGCATTGGAGCAGGTTGCAGGCAGGACCCTTTCCAGGGCAAGCTTTCAGGATGCGGCTCAGTAAAGCAATCAAGTCTGGTGTCATAGTTGATGCTGCCTGAAGCAGGAGGTAGCTCTCCTTCCTGCCCGAATTACCCTATGATTTTGTGCTAAATATTAAATCCTTGCATTCAGCAAATAAAAATGATGTCTAAAGATGCAAGGAGAGATAGGAAAACCAGAGATTGAAATATAGACAATTTTTTAAGTAAGAAAAACCCAAGACTGAAGTATGTAAGAATTACCAGATGACACAAACTTAAATCTTTCACATCTCTCTATAAAACTCTGTACACATTTTATAAACCTGGCATTTACATAGTGATAAAAACTGGAGGCAGTCTAAATTAAATTTATTCCTGGAAGGGGATTACATAAAGAAATGACAGATTACAGAATCACAGAATCGTTTGGGTTGGAAAGGACCTTAAGATCATTCAGCTCCAACCCCCCTGCTGCGGGCAGAGATGCCTCACACTAGACCATGTCACCTAAGGCTCTGTCTAACCTGGCCTTGAGCAGTGCCAGGGATGGAGCATTAGTCAGTTCTTTGGGTAAGCTGTTCCAGAGCTTCTTCCTTATATCAAACCTGAACTTCCCCTGGTTTAGTTTGAACACCAGAAAAAGAAAAATCCCAAGTCCATCTACTGAACATGTATTTTTTCTACAGAAGAACTGAGGAAGGGTCCCTTGGCAATACAGGACTAGGTTGCAAAAAGGAACAAGCAGGTAAGTTCCCTTCTATTACTGGAGTAATATAATAGCTAACCATTTTTAATATCACTCAGCATCTCTATGGAACAAAATGATATGAAATTTATAACAACATGATACAAATTTCCCTAACGATAGCAACTTATGTTCCTTTCTTTTGGGACTGGAGAAATTCAGATGTGTCTCAAAAGCCATTTCACAGAAATTTTTCAAGCCCTTTGGGAAATGTAAACTGCATTGGAAACGCAATGTAATTATTAGAAATGCATGTCTTCTGAGAAAACATAGGGAGAAATACAGGTTAGCACATGAAGGGATGCTTTAATAGCCCTCTGAGCATGTGAGTTGCTTCTACTGCAGGTAGTTCCATTACCGCAATAAATATGGATTACTAACAAATGGATAGTGTTGTGGAAAATTAGATCTTATATAGTTTAAGAACTGCATTTGGATAACGATATATCAAGTGGGATGAACTGATCCCATTATAAAATAGCTGCCTATTTAATTAGCTGTGTTCTGAACATTTGGTGTACTTGTATTTTAGTTAATATACTTTGTAGACTCAAAAATACCTTGGTTTTAAATAACACACATGGGCTAAAACATTCTTTGCTTATCTGTGGATCAGAGAGATCCTTAGTACAAGAGTTCCTGTGAAGTAAACGTAAGGATTCACACTATTTCTTTCTTCCTTACTAATGCAAGAAAATACCCAACATCATAATTCATCAGACTGGGAAGAATCAGTACAACAGTTAGAGGGCTCAGGAGAAATGTTGTCTGCACAGAACTGACATCCTTGTAGACCTCTAGGATTAGTGTTTAAGACAAGGCTTGTGTCCTGTCTCTCTGTGAAATATAATTTTCCCCTACTACTAACACCAATTCTATAATACTTCCAATCCAATTTACAGTTATATGTATATCTAACTTTTACAAGAACCACAGTTTCTTGGAGAGGGAATGACAAGACTTGTTTAAGCTTTTATTCTTTCAAGGGTTTCCTTCTAGATTTTTTCTTTTCTTGGTGCTTGTTATTTTTACTAAAATAATTCTTCTGTGGCATTTTAATAAAAACCTTCAAGCTGGTGCTTGAGTAGTTCTGTGTTCCATGTAGAATACCCTGCAATTCTTTAAAAGAATTTTACAGTTTAAGAGAGTGATGGTATGTATGTCAATGGTTCATAAAATAATGCTTTTAAGGAAAATTGGAAGCCCACAGAACAAAAATAAAAGCATCCTCAAGTGAAATGAAAAAGCAATAAATTAAAACCCTTTTACAAGTCATTCTTTTCATATTTTATTTCTTATTCAGTAAATCAGCAACTCATGGATTTTCACCTGTAAAATACTGCTGCAGGAAATTGCTCAATATGAATTATAAAGAGAACAGTTTAGTTAATTAAAAGTTTGACTAAGTAACAAGTTACTTAGACAACTAAATCCCAATTTCAAAATAATTTATCCACTTAGCCTGTCTCATGAAAAATTAATGGGAAAAGACTCATGTAGATTTTAAATCGCTTTTGCAGATATGGTTTGATTGGGTTTAAATGCATTTTACTGAAACTCATTTGACTTTTTCTAACTAAATACTGTATCCAAAGGCTTTATAAAATTATGTCACTGTATTCTGAACTGTTCCACAGCTATCAAAGACAAAATGTGGCAAGACACAGCCTAGTGACAGTGCCTAATTGGCATTGGTGTATCCAGAACACCAGTAAGACAACAGTATAGTCCTCCCATTTCTTGAATTATATATAGCACATAAAGTCCTCACTCTGGACAGAATTTTTTTGCTTGGTAAATTCTGCTCATTCTGAGACTTCCACTTGCATCCTGTGAGTCCTGATGTGACAGAAGAGTCACAGGATTCTAGGAGCACTCCATTAACCCTGTCCCTGGTCCCTGTCCCTGGCTTAGGCTCATCAGCTTATCATAAGTTTTTTACTGGTCTCCCCATCTGTTTGTATCCTAAATGAGAATATTTATCTTCCAGCTCATTTTTTGCAGTATACAACACTCAGAAATCTGTAAAAAACCTCCCAGAATTGGCTTACTTCCCTTGATTTAACTGAAAACTGCAAAATTCTGCTTACAGCCAGCATTTTCCTATTGGAAAACATCCACTCCCTCAAATGAAATGCTGTGCAAGCCTTCTCCAGTTGTTCTTCACACTTTCTGAAAGCTCCACTCTTCTATTGCTCACTCAAAGTATTCCTTGGTTTGCCATTCTTCTGGCAATGTGTGAAGTTTCAGTTGGATTGCAGAATTATTCTCCAATAAAAAGGGTCCAAACAGGAAGGCTCACTATTTTAGATTTACTATAGAGCAGGAACAGGGGCAAAGAGAACAAATATTTGATAACTTGAAGTGCTCGCATTTGTGTGTATGTATACATATGTATGTATATTTGTAAAATAGATATGAAGCCAAAGAAACTGTTGTCTTTACAAAACTGACTAAAACAAATTGCTTTTCTAATATTAACTTTTAAGGAATTTTCATTATGACCTTACTAAGTGCAGGGATTTTCTAAAACATTAATAAGAAGGGTACTTGACTCTGGTGGGAACATACAGCTACAGAACAGAGGCAGACTCAGAAAGGTTTGCATGCACACAAGGCTGAAATACAAAGAAGCAAATATCTGTACAATTTCCATGGAAATTTAGGGCTTGTTTCCTATTTTTTTCCCCTTTAAAAATGTAACATGAGTATAAAGGAAACACTTCAGCATAGGAAACCTTTCAAAGCATGAAACACTTCTCATTTTGCAGGTCAACCCTAAAAACATGAAGAGTTCAAACACACTGAATCAGAACAGGAAAAACAATCACAGTAGATCTGCATTAGCAGCAAACACTACAAGATAAAATAAAAAGAAACCTCAATCTCTCTCAAAACAGTATCTCACCCCACCCGTTAGCAAGTCCTCTATGCCAAGGCCACAAATACAATAAGACTCATATTGCATCCTTAAATTGTCTCCTGACCATTTGGAATCTTGTTAATCTCATTGTCTGCGAGAAAACAAACATCTACAATCACTGGTTCTTTGCTTAAAACCAGTTTTGTTATGAAAAAAACCCCAGATTTTCTTTGACCAAAGCTGAAGTTAATGAAGGTCTGCAAGGATTCATCTGAGCAGCTTTCTGTGAATACTGGCATAAATTGAAATGATCTCCCATTGTTTCAGAAATGTCCCAGATATAATAAAAGCATTTGTGCTACAACTGCATTACACAAAAACATGCGTAATATCTCAACCATATCTAACCAGTTAATCTTTATTTTTAACAGATGAAAGGCATTGGCATAAAAGCTGAATTTCTGTCACAGTTTTGTCTTTCAAAGCATTCTGAAACCAGAGGAGACCACAACAGAAAGTCCCTATCATCTCTCACTGCCTAGGATTACTTCGAAAACAGCATTCTACACTCTATATTAGCTTTTCACTATATTCACTTATAGGAATAGAAATAAAACATGGTGATTATAAGACATAATTTCAAACAAGGCATATTCTTCTTTGCTGAATTGGGCTCCAAACATAAAAGTTAAAAAACATAGAGGCAGAAATGACTGAATATCCAAATGTACTACTAAAGTGATATGATTAATTAATATTACTTGTACAAAGTTATTTATTTTAATATATTTATTTAAAATATTTAACCAGGAAATTACCATCAAGATTAAAAGAATTATACTTAGCCTACAGCAACAACATGCTAACATTTCCAGTATTTGAAGGCTAATAATTTACATTAGGGATAAAACTAAGTGTAGTGAATATTAGCGAGCAAGGAGCAATGTGCATGTTACTGAAAAGGAAGCTTTTATTATGGAAGTTAGGAGAAGAACTTCCTCACATGTGAAAGAAATAAGGCAAAGTATAATTCACATGGGGAAGCAAAGGCACTATTGAGAAGTGTCTCCAAAGCAATAAATAAATGAAGATACAATGCAAAGCCTTCTGGCAACTGCTACATAGCATTGATGAGGAAGGTGGCTTAGAATGCAGTATTATAATTAGGTACCTTTAACTTGAATAAAACTATTATCTTGAAAAAGATAATTTCATCAATGAATCCTCTTTGCTCACAGCGTGTTTGTGCCCCCTCTGTGACACTTACTGGCTAATCTCAGCATGCAAAGGAACACAACAAGTCAGTATAAAGCCAACAGAAATGCTGGCAAGAGCTGACAAGCCCTCCCTGAAAGGTAAGTAATGTTCAGCAAAGTGGCATTTGCCTCAGTGCTCACAGGATTACAGGCATGAGTTTCTGGCTCCTTTTCCACAATCTGGAGAAAGACTTCATATTCACACTAAGACTTAAGTATTAAATGTACTCACTACTGTCCACTGCAGGCTGCAGTCAGAGGGGAAGTGCTTGTGGTCTGCACAGCATGGGTACTGCTCTGTTCCAATGTTAACAAACCCACTAATGAGCAGTAGGATGAAAGTGATAAGGACAGTGAAGGAATGCTGAAACTCCCCTTGGAAACTGATGATAACTGGAATTACTGTGCAGGAACTAAGGCAATCATATCTTACACAGTAATATAAAACTGTAAAACTATAATAAGTTTTTAAGCCTTTGATAAGAAATAGCTTAGATTCAATTGTATTTTCAATACAATTTGTATTTTGAGATTGTATTTTTTCAAACTGGAGATTTTAGACAATGAAGAGAGGGTGAAACCTGTACACAGTGGAAGAGAAACAGGAATACATTTCATATGTGTTACCAAATGCAAGAATGTGATTTGTAGATCACTGGTAATGAAATCCCATGGGCAATATATTACTATAATAAGACCATCAATATATTTCCACACATACAAATAAAGCTTGAAACTGTTTCTGTTCATTTGGTTTCAGACTCTTAGAGCTGCAAGTATATTGAAAACATGGCAAATTCAGAGCTCTCACTGAAGTCCCTGGGAGTTTTACAGTGGCTTAGAAACAAAGGATCAGCCTCCCTCTTCTGCAAACGGTTTTGCGAAAAATAAACTACAATTCCACTAGAAATAAATACTATAAATACTGCAATTTTCTTACAAACCAATAAATGTTTCTGGTCCAAATAGGTTATGAAGCCAGTATCTATGGTTTGCACTTCTCAAATGGCACACAAGTTCACAATTTTCTGAGTGCAGTTTATAAAAGAGTTAACCTCTTGAAGTTAATTCAATTACAAATTCAAACACACTGAACTCAGTAACTTTTCCACTGCATGTCACGTACTTAATGTAAGATTCACAATGTACTTTTCTACTTTTTCATTGTTGGCATATGCAGAATAATCCAGCTGCTCACAGATTGCCCATGCAAAAATCACAGCGTAAGAAAGATGGAAACCTGGATTCTTTAACAAATACTTTCAAAGTAAGATAATTATTTTTACTTATCTCACTGTTGAGAAGATCACTACTGCATTAAAGTTGAACTATGTAAACTGCTATTTGGCACAGTTTCCATGACCTAAATGAAGACCTGACTCATTCCACCCCTACCACCCTAGGGCATGATGAACACACCAGGTTTTTTAACACAGCACACAAATCCCTATTTAAACATACATGTAAGTTATTAGGTAGCACTTGTAGAGCTTATCATTTTCCAAGAGTGGTTCCAAATTTTATAAAACACTCATTTTAACCCTTTGGGGTTTTTCTGTCAATTCTGTGTCCCCTGCCTGGGTTCACGTCATCATAACATAGCACTGTGCTCTGATAGCTTAAAAATTCTGTGTTTCAGCTCCTACAACATGTAACGCTAATTATGAAAAGAATGGCTTTGGCCATTTGGCACAGCTCTGAGCATAAAACTTTATTATCCTATACGGGAATATTTGGCATTTATTAATAAAAGCAATACCATGTATATACATCATTCTGGACATGTTTCAGTCTACCTTTAAGAAAATTTATTTAAGAAAATATTTACTTTATATATGAAAATATTTACTTCACTGCAATCTTGTAAATTCTGCTTTATCACCAGTGTCACCCAGAAGAACTGAGAGAGTAGTAAGAAATAGAGTAGGGACGCTCATAGGAATAAATTGGATTTCTTATTTAAAACTGGAATCAAAGCTATTATTCAGTGCTGTATTATTTTATCCTTTTGGAGAAGGGCAAAACCTTTCAGCTTCTAAGTTTATATATAGTTTTTTACTTCCCCTCCCTACTGACAAATAGATCAGTTGAGGCAATTTCTCTCCATTAAAGGTTTTGCACTTGACACTAATGTAGCCACTGTTCAAATTAGCATTTAGGGAAGCACTTTTTAATTCAAGGCAACAAAAGGGTTTGCATTTGTTACTTCTCCCTCCCTTCCTCTGTCCCATGTAACTCTATCTCATTCAGAGAACAAAGCATTGTTACGGATTTTTTCTGTTAGTAAATAAAGTACAAATTTGTGCAAAATTTTTACAGCAGCTTTGTAGGTAGAACGAAAAATGAAACACAAGAAATTTACCCTGAGGTCTGATTAAGGAAGCATCAACTATCACCTGTAATGACAGAATAGGGGGCATGAAACGCATACAGAGCACAAAACAGATGTGGACAGGAGACTAACCAATAATGATAGGAAAGATGTTTTTGCTTAAAAGCTGCCTAACTGCAGATTGGCATCTGCAAAATCCAGACCTATAATTTCTGATATAATACACAGGGAGCTTGACAAGAATTACCCTTAGAATGATATTTATTTAAAAGGGGAGTGTGTGTCAAAATAAAAACATAAAGATGGCAGAATTAATGTTATTAATATAGAGAGATTCTAAAAATTCATACGTTCTTCATGTAAGTATTAGCACCAGAACTGCTATTCTCCCTCATGGCATATTGGATGACCCAACCGTGCCAAGCTCAGGCAACTGACCCAGTTGTTTGTCTCTAAAAAAGGACTCTTATTAAGACTTGACTATGAAAGCATGACAGCCTCTAATGATTAGCTGCCAAAATCATGTTTCTTTGAATTTGTTTTTCCTCAGTTCTGATTCAAAGTAGTCATTCCCTTCTTGTGTGCTATCATAGAAAGGCAAATTCTAGGTAGTAGCAGCTATAAGCAAATAGTGGATTGACCGTGCTGAAAAATGACGTGGTTTTTCTTTGAAAACCAACAAACAGAAATGAGACATAAGATACTCTCACTAAAACTATATGACACAAAGTAGAAAGAAAATAAAGATTTTATCAGCAGTGGATACCATTATTAGTGATGAGATACATGGAAATGAGCATTTTCCTACAGAAAGCTTGTGTAACAGAAACTTCAAAAAGGAGCATCATCCTAGGACAATGAAATACCTATAATGATTGCGCAGTAAATCAACATATAGAAAATTGTACCTGTTATCTGACAGCTTGGTCAGCAATCAGGCTGCTGATCTAGAATTTGAGGTACTTTGGATACTCCACATATTTCCTTTCCTTGTTCAGCAACTAACAGGTGCAGATGGTGAACATATCTGGGTAACTAATCCTCAGTGATTTGAATACAAATTTAGAATTAACAACCTAGCTCTTCATCTTTTTATGACTCACATTCTCCGTTAAGTAAGGATACTATCTTTTTCTTCCTTCCTATGTATGACATAATTATACATGATAATATGTATGAATTAATGCATTCATGACTATAAATAACTCCATCTTTGGAAACGGAGGTCACAGAAGCACCCAGGATCAGCAGTTTCTCACTACAGATTACTGTACAGCTATGTGGAATCCGATTTCTTGATTGCAATTCAGAAGACGTACCTCATTTCAAAAGAACTGACTAAACATTATCCAGTTTCTCCATAAAAAGAGATATCCAAAGATTAGATCAAAGATTCTCTCCGGTTTCTTTCAAAAGGCAGTGCAAGTTAAGAAAATGAATAATGCTTTTGCCTAATATCAACCCCAAATACATATTGTCCATAAACCTCGTTCCTATTTCCTTCTCTGCCAGAAGAATCTTATTGCACTTGACATAGGTGTATATGTTCAACAACAGTGCCAAGGTTGAACTACACCATTGCATTAGATCAATTTTTTGAGATTTTGTTAAAATAAATCACTGGATAAATTCACCACATAGTAAGATAAGCAGGATTATGCCTTTTGTCTCTCATACAAAGCTGATTACAGTGTTGTTTTGTAAGAAATAATAAAGGAAACAAGTTTTGCACACCCTAAAATTACTTGTGTGGGAGTGCAATTATTATACAAGATATCACACATATCCCACACTGCATTGTTGTTTACCAGTGCTATTGTGAGACTAGTAAGAACAGGTATAAAGGGAATTGTAGAATTTAAGAAAATGCAAATATATTACAGTAATTTCATCTATATGCCAGAAAGAGAACACAATGCTAAAACACTTGAAGCTTTCCTGGTATCTACAAGAAACTAGAACATGAACAAGAAAATATCTTAGAAAAAAAGCTGTATGCTCAATTACTGCAGGTGTTTTTTGTAATTTAATTTAAAGGTCAAATGTAAGACATGAAATGTGCACCGCCTTATCGGATGAGTGCTTTCTATACCACATCTCTTTTTTCCTTTCCCAGCCTTCTTACTTATTTCGTAACTATATTAATAGCTGGGAAAATACATTTCTGCTAAAGAAAGCTAATTATTATATCAGATTTTTAAGCCAAATGAATGTTTCTTTTATAAAATGTCAAAAGACAAAATTAACTCTGGTTTTGTAGTTGAAGAGTGGCACTCATTTCTCATAGAACACAGCAATGAGCATCTACAATGAGCACTTAGCTGCTAATTTATTAAAAAATCAGAAATCAACAGCAAATTGTTGAATCTGAAGTGTCATGAAAAGGCACTTCAAGCAGGAAACAATTCATTGACCTTTACGCAAAAATAGTGGTATGTGTAGCCACCGAGAGTAGTCCAGTCAAAGGTTATCTAGATCCTCCATGTTAAACGACATTCTTGCTCCTATGGGAAAAATGTGATCTTTCAATATGGAACATTTATTCAGCCTTGATCTTGAATCTCTTTCAGTTTAATTTGTCCTACTGTAAAAATCTAATTTTTATATCAATAGCAATAAACCACAAGCCTTGTTAATGATGACAGCCAAGAAGACATCCAGCCATGAATACTCGAAGCAGCAAAACATATTAGGAACAAGGAGGGGAGAACCAAAAAAAACAAATGAATCCCACAAAAGCCTGGGTTTTCCCTAGAATTGATTGAATCTCTAGCCAACTGACAGCAGTGCAATGGTGCAATGCACTAGATGGTTGATGTTACTGCTTTTGAGGTGAGAGTTTTAAGGTAACGTTTTATTTTTTCCAACATTGCAGTGGGTATCTTTGCCCCATTTGTCTCATTAAATTTTCAAGGTCATCTTTGATTTTTATGCAGGTAGAATGAAGTCCTTGTGTGGAGCTCAGGTAGGAGTTGATAAAGGAGTCTTAATAAAAAAAATAGTGGCCTTTAAGGGTAGTGTCCCTTATCCAACCTTCTGCATGGAGAATTGCACAAGACATTAAAGAACTGGTTTCAGGAAGCTGTCCTACAGACTGCAGCCACCACTAGAGATTTCACTGATGGCATTTGTAATACATGGATCTGACCACACAACACAAAAGGCTAAAAACTGTGCTCCCTTATTTTAAGCAAATTCAAGCAAGTGAAACATTACCATTAAACTCTAACAGATAAGTGAACTACAAAAGAAACACTTCCAACAAAATTTAAGTCATAAAGATTTCTAGGAAACAAATAAGATCATTTCCAAGTGGTAAACTTCACTATTGTTAAATTCTTTTGCTAATTGCTCTTGCTTTCTTAGAAATTGTTTTGATTTTTCAATTTCAATCAGTATCCTCAGCAAGGTGTAAGCTCAGACAGCTTTGTTATTCTCTTTCTGTGCTCCAAGAAGAACACGTCTACGTTTTTATTTTGTGAATGCTACTCAGATAAATTACTGGATTATTTAACAGAAAGGCTGCTGACAAAACTGATCTGCTTTCTCCCAAGCAGAAACTACACACATTGACACTATGAAGTGGTGTAAGTCCGTTGAAATTGAAGGAGTTAGGCTTACTTATATTAACTGAAAATCTCTATTCCTGTAAAGATAAGCAAAATTTCCCCCCCTGGGCTTTATTGATAACTCAAAATTATATGCAAAATCTATGATATAAGAAAAACATTCCCTTGGACTTCTTCCTTCAAAAGACCTCTGTGTTCCAAATAGCTCCTTCTGCTCAAAGAGTCTTCTCCTTATGCACATTTATGTTAAAGTCAACAAACCACACCTAGCACAATCAATCTCAGAAAATAAATTTAGCATATCTGTGCATTAATGGCATGGATCAATAGAAGCAGCATATTGTAAATCAAAGAAGAAAATAGAAATAAAGCTTAAATACCATTAAAATCCATAATGCCTTTCATTTACAAGCCATTTATCAGTAACAGTAGGTGTTATAACCCACGTATGAAATTATATGAGGGAAATTTTACAATACTGTATACACAACTTTCGGAAAGAAAAAAATTAGTTTAAGCTTTGACTAGATTTTAAGTAGGCTTCATAATAATTTTCTTAATTATTATACAGCACAAGCAGTAATAGCCCTCCTTTTAGCAAAGGAAAACCAGAGTTTTTAATATGGTCTGGAAACACCAGCTAAAGAAAATAAAATTGTCAACATAATTTTTATTCACAGTTTGGAATCAGACTACAGCAGAAGTACCCCATTTCTGAAATCAACACCTCTTTGCCTCTTCTCCAAATACAAACACAGCTTAGTTTTTCTTGAAGTGAGAACTGAAATGCCTGCAACACTAGGAGGTACAGCCAATTGCCAAAATAAAGTCATAAGCTGCAGTGAAATCATTTTCCAACAGATATGCTTCATAGCACCCCTTATTAGTCAAGTAATTGGCACATGTCTTGTGGCAAAGAGATGCACATGCAGCAGATAACTTTTGTTCTGAAGTCTGCTTTTCTTAGCTAGGCATGCAAAATATTTTAGGTGTCAAGAAAGAGAGGGAAAATGCCAATAAACATTTTGGTTTGTAGCCATTCTTCAGGTTCTTAGTTAGGAAATTATCACTGTTTAATCTGAGCAGCTTTACTGCTCCATAACCGTGAGCAGGTTAAATGAATGTGGAGATGCAGAAAGATTATGAACCATCATCGAATTTTCCTACTTAAAAGCATGGCATCAGCGAGAGCAAGTTTTCAACCTTTATATGCAATGAACAGTCTTTAACGGCAACAAGTAATTGAGACTTTGATCAAAACACTCAAAATCCTGTGCTGACAAGAACAATTTTTAGATGCAGTAGTGACTATGGGAGAGCACAGCTCATGGTATTAAGACGAGTTAAACTGCGATCTAACCTGAGCCTTGCAGCAATCCAGTAGCAACCACATTTAACTAACCTCCCAGCTTTGCTACATCAAATCCATTCCAACATCAAATGAACAAGTATTCCTACAACGTCACTTTATACATACAGTACAGTACACTGTATTTTAATGACCTCTTTTAAAAACACATTGTTTGATACAGTAATTTGTATTCTAATACATACTGTCAGATGGTGTTCATCTCTGATAGAGTAGTGACTTCTGAAACGCGTTCAAGAGTAACACCTCAAATAAGGAAACAATCCGTTCTTCCATATCTAGGCATTTTATCATGTAAAAAAGAGAATACTGGGATATTCACCAAAATAATCTGCAACTCCCATCCAGAACACACAAGAACAAATGTGTATTGATACAAGATTTTGCTGAGGCCAAGACAAGAGAGAGCAAGTTCCTTCAGAAAACTTCTTGATTTATCTAGAAACCTTTGGCCTGGAAGTTAAGAAGAAGATGGAACAATTTTGCTTCTGATAACATTCTTCTTGTGACCTATATCTTCTGCTAAATAATTACAGCAGCCTTGACAAATATGAGTTAAGCAGTGTTGCCATGCCAACGTATGTCCTTCTCTGTTCAAACATTCTACCCATAGCAGAGACAATGAGCTTGGAATATACTTTCCACCTGTCAAACCACTGTTGGGTTTCTTTTGACCTCAAAATTACGTTAAATGCTATGAATTTCACTTCACATGATCAAGTATTAATAATAAATGTATTTCCATTTCTTGTACAATTTTTTCTGAGGCAGAATAACATCAAGTAGCAAATTATGTGACCAACATTGCCAATATTCAGTCACAAAACAGCCATTGAAGTTTACTGGTATTCCAATGGGAAAAAAGGTCAGTCATATTTCTGGGCAGAACACATCAATACTAAATAAGTGGCATTCCAAGAGCTTGTATTCACATGATCTTTATCCAGACGAAAAACAAGGAGAAAACGAAAAACATGTGTGAAGCTTTAAATTTCTGGATTGAATCTTGCCAGTATAGCCTTGTACCACAGTGAATATGTACCATTTCTTGTGACATGCCATGGATAGCTCTGTGTTAAGCTATCAACTCAGGCCTTGGGACTTGTCAGGCTTTTTCTGGATTTGCCTGGGCCTGCATAGAGACTTATTTTAGCACATTTATCTGTGGAAAAACAGCTATGAAAAATATTACTTTTACCTACTTTTTCTTAGATTTTGCTTAGCGCTACATTATTGCATAGTTTAACGCTTATGGTCACATATATCTATTTCTGAAACAAATATGTAGTAATAATGAACAGTTACTCTGTATCTGCAAACCTATACCAAACTGCTACAGACAGGAGAAGAGGCATGGGACGACAGCTGTAGCCTTCAGAGTACAATCACCGGATGATTTCAGGGCTATAAGCAATTCAGTTGGCTCAATGGTCAATTAATAATCATCAAAAAATGCAACCGGACAAAACCAGTTTCAGGAATAAGAACAGGAAAGCAGCAAGTGTCCAATATATGCAAAACAAAGCACGCGTTTTAAATACGGAATTTCATACCAATGCAGAAATAACAAGAATATTAAAATGACCCAGTACAGAACCTACAGTAACAAGGAAGAAAGCATCAACATTGTAGTTCTCTCAGCAAAGGTCACAGGATGCTAATGACTTCCTATACCCTGTGCCCATCCCATGAGTGAAGCCACCGGCCTTAGGACCTAGAGGTAAAGTGGTAGGTAATGGAATGTTTGTCTGTATTAATTTTAACCATATATAATTTGAACTATTAGTATCATCCTTACTCAACTAATGATATTTTTAGAGAACGTTAAGACTCCAGTTATGCTAATAATAAATTTTGGCTTTGCACATAAAATGTGTCTCCTTTTTTTCCCAATGAGATTCTGCATGTGAAATTGATGGCAAATTCATGCAATGTATTCCATAACTGGATGCAACAAACATAACACCAGGAAAAGCTATTGATTATTTAAAAACCTCTTGGATAGGCAGAAACTTCAGACAAGTTTTATATAATATGTAATCTAATGCAGACCTAATCCTCATTTCTAGTCCTTTCCTAGTTTTTTCATAACATATTAATACTGTAGAATTACAGCAGAATAACCTGCATGAGCTATTGTTTTGGAAAAACATTAATTCCTACAGCTGCATTAGCAGTGCTCTAACCAGCATCACCAGCAATGATAAAACGACACCAGAGAAATTTGAAGAGTGTTTCTACAGGCTAAAAATAGATCATTCTGAATTAAGCATTCACCTGTACATGTAAATAAATCAGCCTGATTTCCAGGCAGGCTTTAAGGGAAATGAGATTAACATAATATGAAAAGAATTCATTTATTCACAAGATGACACAATTATCATACAATCAGCATTCAAGAATCCAAATAAATCAGCATCTTCATATTTATACTTAAACAAAGAAATCCATCTGCCAATGATAGAGGATTCAAATACAATTAATTTATTATAGAACAAAAGATATCATTCTGACGATTTGAAAATCAGGAACAAGGAAAGCAACAGAACTTATAATGACTCTAATTTATGCTTTGATTACTTTCAGTAGAAATTGCATTACATGAGCTGAATAAAACTAAATGACAGGTTGTTCTACACACTGTGGACCCACGGGAAGCCTTCTTTCATACAGATTCCTGTCTTGTGATAAGATTTTTTTGATTTCCAATAAGTTCTAAATAAAGCTTTTCTGTATTGCTTTAGCATAGCAGTACAAGAGTTGGAGCACTGCTGGTCCATAGCAGCCCTCTCCCATGTTGATTCTCTGGTGCTATAACACAGACTTTATGTAACCCACATGACTAAAAGGATCAATCTTCTCTACATAACTGCCCATCTTCACTAAACCTTTAGGAATCTAATGTACATAAGACTGTAGACAGTGTTGTGATAGTTATCCATGGACTAAAATATGGGGGTAGTTGCAGTAACACGCCTGTACAAATAAAATTATCAAAGAAACCTGATTCCCTTAGAATAATAAGGCTAAAGTATATAAACAGTTACAGGATTTGGGCGCTTTAGTTACATCTGGTAAAAGTGGATATGAGCAAAAAACATTTGGTAAGATTTTAATTCAATTCAAAGAGAAACAACTGGATGAGCCAGTTGTTTCATTACAGAGCCTGTAATGAAATCCCTGTGAATGAGAACAGATGAGTTAACTAGAATAAAACAAAGGCAAACTGCAAACAGAACTCAGCATTATGCTCAGGAAAGAAACCTGTTTGGTACCTAAAAAGTTTGATAGTAGAGTTGTTTCCCAATACGGAGAAACTTCAGGAAAATCACGTTCCTGAGCAGTTGGAAAATTGCACTTAGTTGAAAATTAGTCAATTTAAAACCAACAGCATGGATACAGCCATCAAAGCAATTTACATGGCCCATCATTTCTTTTCCTTGACAGTCCTTCAGACAAGGAATGGCACAAACAATGTGATTGGGACACACCGAGACTGTTCACATTTAGGCACTGCCTTACCAGATAGTGGGGAAGCCATTGCCCCTGCCCTCCTCATAAGGCTTCAGTGGACTGCTTAACAGATAATGCTTGCTGTCACCAGACGGTGTAGGACTTGCATTATGGGCAGTATTTTGTGCTCATAACAAACTGACAACATACGTACACACAAAAAACCTCTACTGTTTTTAACTGCTTCCAAGAAAGTATAGATCTACCTCTCCCCTACAGCAGGGATGCAGTTTCATTGGTGTTTTGCACTGAAATTACTGTAGGATGCAGTCACATAAACATCTACAACGATGCAACTAACCTCAGTATAAGAAAACACTGAGAAGCATTAGCTTTGTTATCATTCTGTAGCAATATTACAAAAAATACTATTTGAAAGGGAAGGGACTGGGGAGGAAGTGGGAGTCTGAAGATTGAATACAAGTGTTTCATTGTGAACTAAAATGGCATATAAAGTGATACAGTAATCCTGAAACCAGTCTAAAGTAATCACAGCTGAATCTCCAATGGTCTGTTTTAAAGTGGTAATAATATTCTCTGGGAACGAATACGCTAGACAAATATTTCTAGAGTGAATGGCAGAATGTTTAACCATATATTCTCAGCAATAAGCTTGTGCCTGCTAATGTAGAAAACATTCAAATATATTCCCATATATTATAGGCAATATGACTGCAATGAGATATATATATTCCTAGGTATCTCTCAGTATTATTCCATTTCAATAAAAGGCTACATCTAGATAAGTTCCATAAAACTGAAGCTCTCAGGGGAATTAGAACATTAAACAGAAAGTTCAGTTTAGGACAAAGGTATTTTACATATTTTCTTAAAAGCCCTGGGAGGGTTTGAAAAGCCTAGTTCATGCCTGATGTATTTTCATGATGAGTGATTCAAACTGTTCATGTTTCCATAATGTGAAATACCAGCTAATTTCAATGAGAGAGTCTATTTAATTTCTGCTTTGCTAGATAATACAGAGTAAAATGCAGAATAAAGTCCCTCACAGCTTCATCATATGACTGGGGTAAAAGAAAAGGTAGGTGTTTCAGTTCAATAAATTGAATGGCTTTTCTGAGGCAAACAGAAAATAAATTAACCAAAGATTAAGAATTATGACTATAGTTACAAAACAAAACCAACAGACTGCTTTTTGTGGAGATAACAAATAACGTCAATAGCAGGCAAAAATGCAAACCAAAGCAGTCACTTCAGTACCCCCATGCACTGTTCTGAGAAGTACCCACCTACTGAAACCAATCATTGCCTTGGGAAATACTGCACTTCAAAGAGACATTTTTGCAGTAGTTGGTAAGTTTAATGATTAATATATAAATAATCAATAGATTCTTACGGTGACCACTGCATCTTTCATGGGAGTTCTGAAAATCTTTGATTTTAGATTAATATCAAGTAAAATAAAATGAATAGTTTTATAAATCTGGAAACTCTACAAATACAATTTCACATAACCAAATTCTTCAGAACACGTAGAGCATTTTCGAATAAGATGGAAGGTAAGTATCCAGCCAGACTATTAGTTCCTTGCCTCTGTGAAGACTGGAAACTTCTTCAACTTCCACATTGCTGTTGGAGTTATCAACACGCTCATCTTGAGCATGTGAGTGCTAAAACTTCCCAGTCAAAATCAAAGCCAGAAGTTCATACAGGAAATGAATTGGCAGGAAATATTTGTTACAATCTAAGGGAATAATTGAATTCAGTCAAAACTACTGCTTACAAAGGTAGTTTCTTTCTTCACTTGTTTCCACCTCTGAATTCACTGTCCAGTCTAGTTTGAGACCTATTTAATACAACAAAATGATCCAGAGAAGCACAGGTGAAGATTTAAAATATTTAAAGGAATCTGTGTGTATTTAATACGCAGAACGAATACATCAGTGTGTACAGTACCCTACTTTCCTCACTTACCTCCTGAAGCAACTCAAGAGCTCTTGCCCTCCCAACAGCAATCAGTTACCTTGCACAGTGTGCTGACAGACGGTGACTACTCTTTTGTAGTGTAACACAATCGATTTTTGAAACAATTCTAGAGCCAGGTCAGCCACGTTGCAGTTCCTTTCTTTTTTTTCCTGGCTTTCTTTTTTTTCTAAAAGTGAAATTTAATAAAGATCCTGTGTTCCGAGTGCAGAAATTTCAGAAGACCCTGCAATAGATACACCTGCATCGACTTTCACAATACATTTCCTAAACCCATACTACATCTATGTCCATATTTTAATGTACAAAGCTTTAGGGAACAACAAGTCAACACTATCGATTTCAACCTGTCATCTCAAACAATTAGATTCCAAAATTAAGCAACTAAAATTTTCCCAAAAAGATACATTTAGAGAGTGTTAAGATGATCATGGTAAACATCTACCTCTAAGCCAGGTTTTCTCATTTAATCTTGATACAAAGCTTTGGAGTTAATACTTGCAAAATGAAAATTAAGTTCAAAAGAAATATCAATTTGTATTACTGCTTGTGTCTCTCAGAGGCACTAGGCTCAAACAACGAGAAGAGGGAAGTAGACATTCCTACACTATAGCTGACATAGCTATTAATGGCCTACTCTGACAACGAGTAAGTGGAAACTGCCATGATGCTGCTATTTCATTAAGCTTCAATTCACATCCGTAATTAACTTAATTTACCTGGTATGCAAATACAGTCTCAAGTCTTGGGTATGTCTTTATGGTCTAAAGTGCAAAATCCTGCCACTGTCTCACAACAATGCCTGTCAATCTAATTTAATGATTACCAATATCTTTCGGCTGATCTGGAAGTTCACATGACTGTTCAGAGAGCTTCAGGTCATTTTGGTTCTAACAAATAATTTAAAACCCCATAGACATTGGATATTTATTGAAATCCAGATAAAGACATCAGAACAGTGACAGTTAGGGGCCTTGAGGTTTTACAGTCATCCAAGTATATATTTGTACCTATATCAAGTTCTTCATCAAAGAAACTACTCTTTAGTTAGTAAGTAGTGATTTCCCCTTTATATTTCTAAGATGCAGATACCTTATTCTACATGGCTTAATTTCTTCCCTATTTTCATCCTTAATGAAGTCATCTCCAAATCATGGCAAGAAGTATATCTTTATTCCTCCATTTGTGATTTTTTTTAATTATATATAGCTATTTGCATGTTTTTTTATTTCCCAGTTGGTACACTTCCTATTTCATGACATGGACTATTTACCATTCTGCAAATGATGCTTATAGAACAGTTGTATGAATGACATGATCATACATATGTCATGTACATTATTACATTTTCAAGTATGGGCAGTGCAAGCTCTACATCACTGAAGTAACTGGATTAACACCCCCAACAATTATATACCCTATTTGTTAGATGCACTTACCACCACCTATGCAAATTGCATGTCTACCAGTTGCCAACCAACTCCGAAGTGAAACAATGTGAGCAATGTCTTACTTCTACCACAGAATTATCAGTCAGAGTGTTTAAGAAGAGCGGAAGATCAATTTAATCCAAATAAAAAGCTAGATGAGTCCCCCATGGGCTTTCATCTGACTTTTGAGCAAGACCTTTTCTTAGCTTTCAGCCGCACAAATAACCAGCATCAAACTTGCGCATGTAGCTGCAACACAGGGGCCTAAGGAAGAGCATCTAGTAGACAAACAGGACGAGTTACTCCCTTTTTGTTTTTAAAATTGAAATATTAACACTAATTTTTAATATTTTTTATTATTTTTAATATTTTTTTTAAATTTCTGTATCACTGTGTAGCAATGGGAGCTTAAAATATTTGTTGGTAAAATCATCAAATAGAAATTATGATAATTACTGTAGTTTGTCATAGCATTCTGTATAAAATAATTAGCATTTTTTTGTCTTTAAGAGTTTGATATTTCCAATAGAAGCTTTCATGACACCTATGTATTTCTTTGGAATTGATGTGCATTTTGGATATTATTTAAATACTTTAGTAATCAATCTAAGATGCCAAACTGATTCCAGTTAGGCAAAATAGATTAAAAAAGCATTTTGCAGGTAACTGGGAGACAACTCTGGGCATGCATTTTTTTCAGCCAGCTGAGTCTGACACCAGGGTATTTCACTGGATTCTCCTGAGAGAAGAAGACCCAGCTGTGTTTCTCATAGAGCACTTTCTGACAGATGATCCAAAAGTGTGGCAATTCCAGAGAGACTGAACGCTTGCCCTTTCCTTGACTATGAAGTGTTAAAGTTACACCATCTGTATTCCAGCACAAGGTGTATATTCTTATTGCCACTTATTCATTATTTTTTACTAACAAACAATTGTACCATAGCTTGAAAAGCAGTTATTAGAGAGTCAGAAAATTCCCCATATTTTGTTTGGTTTTCTCTCATTTCCTCTGTCTGAATGGTAATTAGAAATGTGCATGTGAAAGAAGCAGATAGTTCAACTGGCTTCACCATCACACCACTGCTGAACAAAAGAAACAAGACTCTCTTCTTCCTCTACCTCCCTATTAAAACTTTTTTTAAACCACCAGCCACAAAGAACACAGGTTCTTTATCAATTGTGACAATATCCATTTGAATTTGTAGCCTTCGTTTGGTGTCCTAAAAATAGGTGAGCTTGAGGCCATTCTGTGCAAAAGCTAAACCTTCTTGAAACTAATATTGCACAGCTAAGCCAGAGGGGCAAAAAAGTGCTTGGATAAAACCAAAAAAGGAAAAAATCCTGATCAAATGAGGTTTTTAAATGAAATGAATTCAAGCTTTACATTTGAATTAGAAAAAATGTCTTTTGAGCACCTGCTAGAAAACAGGGACTTGATTCATAAAACAGGTATTTGATGGCATGTCTTTTCTATCATCTCACTCTGCAAAGCTATTTCCCAGACTGTACTGAGACTCAGGCTCAGTACAGAGCTCTGCCTGCACAAACCTGAGCTCACTTTTATGATAGCTGGACAAAGTGTCCTGGGTGGACTATTGAGGCATGCTTTTCTCATTACCTTATACAGAGTTATTCCACCCTGCATAAATCTTTAAGACCTGGAGAAGAGCCCGATAGGTACGTGCCCCCTTCTCCCAGGTGAGTTACCAAATGAGTGCCTTATTCCCTCTCTGACTTGAAGGTTATATAAATATTTTATACAAATATACTTGCTGGCTCCAACCATAAAAATTCAGAAAAATCTATTTGAAAGTACAACTTAACTGAGTAGTGGAATATACACATAAAAATCCACTCTCCAGCTGGTTCAGAGAAGGGAACCGGACAAGGATTTTGATAGACAATGACTCTCCAGACTCCTGAGAACTGAACTCAGGTCTCCCACATTTTGGGTGAGAGCTATTACTGCTGATCTTCCAGGGAAAGAGAAAGGATATCTATTTTTCTAATAATGCTGTGTCTCTAAAAGAAAAAGTAGCTTTCAAAAGGCTATTTTTCTGAACAGTTTCAGAATTGTTCAGATATTTTGGCTTATATAGCTTTGAGACAATGGAAATTGTCTCAAATTTGTTTGATTTCTCCTCAGTTCTAGGGAAAAAAAGATCTCCGAGGTAGTTTGTCACTGTAAAGCACCGTAGTTTATCATAAAATGCAGTACTGGGCTACTTTTCCTGATTTCCCTGTATTCTATTTGTTGCTGACTCCTCCTTTTCTTGGTTTCGATCAGCCTAGAATTTCTTCTGGGGGCCAAAATTAGAAGCTGAGATGCGTGCATTCAGGGGTAAGAGCAACAACTGCATCACTCTCTAAATCAACTGGAAGTGACAGGAATTAGTAAGTCAAACAATCTGCTACTTCATAAACATTACTGGCCCATAAATATAGGCATATTAGATACCGTCTGGTATCTCAGTCAAAGGAATAGGCCTGGAACACTGAAGTAGGACATAGAAGAAAACCATGCCTTTTGGGGGCAGAATGTGGAGGGCACTAGCCAGCTGTATTCAGGCATGTACTTGCTCCCTTTCTATCCTTACATCTCATCCCTGACCCCAAAGAATATGTATAAGAAAATAACCCAGACAAAAATAACCCAGCAATATCAGTTAAAAAGCATGACAATTAAAACCAGATGGTTAAGCACTAAATTTTCAGCAGAGTCCAAACTTCTCAGCCATGTTCCAAAGGAGTAAGAAAAATAAATCTCTGCATGTAGAACTTGGAAACACGTGTTCACGGTAATACTAAAGTAGACAGTTGGTGCATGCACATGTATTTATATAAATATATGATAGTGGGCGTATTTCTCATAACCTAGGTTTATATGTTGATTATATGAATGGACTTGCACACTATTTCGACATTACGAAGTAAAACATTCTCCTACCTGCAATGGCATTAGGAACCATATGTTTTCATTTACAGTTCAATGCAAATCTGTAACTTCCATCTGCACTGTGTTTGTAAATATGAATTTCTGTTTGGAGTGCAAGTACACATTTGCAAAGTTTAAAGTAAGAAATCAGAAGCCTAGAATTTCATTATTTCCAACAGAACTGTAGTAGTTCTAATCACAAAGAAAGGTTCTGATCTTAGTTTGACTACTGTCACGGATAGCTGTGTGAAAGCCATAGAAATCTTTACCATTTATGTGGTCAGCAGTACCGTTTGTGTCACAGAGTAGAGATCTGAGAAGCTGCATTTCTAGACCATCTTACTGGAATTGGGAAGGAGTTTTGATTGTACCAGAAAGATCTTTTGCTAAGAGTATTATTTTTTCTCATCAATTCCCTTCAGCTCCATATGAAGCTAAAGTATAACATATGCTGTATGCATCATATGTTTGCCTGCATACCCGTGCATATTGTCACTTTGTGTTATTCCAGGAGTCTCTTGAGCACAAGGGAAGCAGAGTTGCAGTGGGTTGGAAATTTATGCTTCAATAAATGCATTGTCAATTGGTGACCATCTGTAACTTACAGAATTTTGTTTTATGCTGTGGCAATAAATAAAGTAGAATTTAGATTTCAGAACAGACCCAATAACATTCTGGAAGCCCTGTATTTCATGGGCTTTATAAAAGCCCCAAGTATTAAGCCTTCCATAAGTTCTCTTACTTTAGGTGAGCACATCCCCACACAGTTCCTACACCAAAAATACTAACATTTGCAGACTAATAATGCAGACCAACACAAGTAGTAAAAGAAAGCGAACCTTCCAGAAGCACCAGGTGAAGCACTTAAGTGTCTTCATACTACACTCTGGAGAAAATGAATTTTCAGTGGTGTGCAATTAGTAGACACAGACACATAGTACCTGAATTCTTTCCTCTGAATGCAGATAAAACGCACAAATATCCCTGAACAGCATACATGACAAGCAATTGAGTCAAAGGGAATTTTAACTTTAAAATTAAAACTTTTAAAGAGCCATTAGGAATGAGTGAAAATGGTATTTTTCAGTTGAAAAAGCATTGCCAGCATAATTTATAGATTTTCTATCCAGCATTCAGCATACACGTATCCCTGCTTAGCCACCAGTCTTAAAGGTTTACTGAAAACTTAGTCAAGCATGACCACCTTACTCAGGGACAATTTAAGATGTGAATTGCTTGCCGTTGCTTTATTAACAGCAGTCGCTCCCATTGTCTTACTAAGATAGAATTTATAAGTAAGCAAAAAGATGCAGTTCACAGAATCCATTCCTAAACTCCACAACAGTTTTCTTCCTTCCTGTGCACTATAATCTGTGATGGAGGAGATGGTATAATTGTACAATGTACAATAAACTGAACAATGAATGGCATTCATTATTCACCTCTCATCCTCATAAGAAATATTTTTCAGAAGGGAATCCCATATTATTTTCTGTATCTTTCCTCTAATACAAGAAAACATGGAAACTCAGAAGAACACAGTATTTCCTTAGCTGCATTTACATAACCTGGGAAAATGCATTCTCTTAAATCATTTCTGCTATCTTTCTTATTTGCACTCTTCTAGGCAGGATTTGAATACTACCATCTGAGAGGGATGCTAATGAATTCCCATCGGATTAAAATAAAACTACAGTAAATAGAGTTACCTTTCAGTCACACAGCTCTTATGCTTACATCTGTGCGAAAAAAGATGACCTGCATTAATATAATTTCCCTCCCACCCCACAGGTTGCTATGTTGATTTTAGAGGGTTTGTACTGCTTTTACCATAATGGCATGGTTAAAATGACAGAATACAAAGCTGAAGAGATACTGGAAGCCCCAAGGAAAGAGTTCATGCTGGAATTTTACAACAGTTTGTCTTCTAGCATTTACACTGAACAGAATCATTTTAGATTGTTTCATTTCTCATCTCATGAGCTTGCAGGTCATATAGTTACATTTATCTATATCTATTTATACCTACCTACACAAAATATATCCCATGACTGCTTATTTGTGCACCAATACAATTCAAACAAGCGCAACAGGCAAGGGCTGAAATACAAGTTAAATGATAATAATCAAAATAGAAGGGAGTGGGGGAAAGAAGGGGAGTTCCTTTCATGAGGTTTCTTCACTATTGAGATACTTAAATCCGGGTGTTGGAGTTCTGTGCTTCTGTTTGTTGATCTGGAAAAAAGGATATTGTTTACCTCATGTGAGTATTCTGACAGCTAAATACGTTTTGAACAAACCATTCTAAACTCTTTGAAGTTACATGCTAGGATAAGATATTCTACTGTAAAAATTAAACTTTTTAAGTACATATTAATCTTCAAAATCTGCTTCTATTCCTTGAGAGGATTTTTGGTTTTTAAAGATTTCATAGAATGGTTTATGTGAGGAAAAGACACTACTACTGTAGTCAGAGTGCTTCTATCAATCTTCATGTCATAACCATAGGCACAGAAAATAAACCATTCAAAGAACTGAAAGGGAAATGGAACGCTCTCAGGAGATGGCATTTATGTTGTAACCTGTTTAGCTAAGATTGAAATAGAACACTGTATCTGGATTAGTGGCATGTTCCTCAAATTCACACCATTTATATATTTCTAAATGAATTTTAACTGTTAACTGAAGATTCCTACTTAGAAACATGGAAATTTTAACTGTTATTTGCTATATGTACAGCATTTTTAAACTGTTTATTCCAACAGACACATTTTAATGAAGCAGCTTTAAGACTTGCTCTATTAGGTAGTGCTTGTTAGTTTTTTCAAAGTGTTTAGTTAGGCTCAGTTTCATTTACTTCAGTAGTTGGGCTGCCTAACCCTCATTACCAGAAAATACTTTTCCCACAAATAAGTCTTTTGTAAGCTCCTGAACTGGATATATACAGTTTCCTTTTGTATTCTGGAGAACTGCACTGGAATATTGGGTGATGCATGAATGATCCAAAAATTCATTTTAAAGCATTTCTACACTCTCTGGGTTGAAAAACTTCGATGTCACTCAGCTTACTCAATCAGACTGGCATTAGGCTCAAGTACAGCTAGAAAGCCTAGTAAATACAAATTTTGCTGCTACTAGTAGATGGCAGAGGGCTTTACAATGACCTAGGCAGGGCAGGATCTCAGGGCTTAGCTAAGCTTGCCTTGCTCCGAGCTGTTTTTAGCTTGTTTTAACAACTGTCAGTCTAGTGGTCAGCTGGCTCTGGTGTAACCTGCTCTAGAATCAGCACTGTAATGTCATATAAAATAAAGGCCTGGCAAATATTGAAGCCACACATTCAAAGTGTAAAATTTTGATCTGGATGAAAACCGAAGTTATGTAAATGTTCACCTTTCCCATAGAACTCTTTTTTTCCACTTAAAAGATAATTATTCACTGTTTCTGCTGGTATCAAATCCAAAGAATGGCCTTGACACACTGTAATTCACACTACGTAAAATCTTTATGCGCTCTAGCAGATCTAAAGTGATTAACATTTCCTCACGGTCATGCTTTAGAAGCATCCATACATTTTTTAATACTTCTTTTTTTTTAATAGAACATTGGTATGGAAAAGGGTGGTTAGCTACATTTTCTGTCAGGATGTAGCAACCAGATCTTACAAAATCCAGTTTTCTTTATTCAAGTGAAAATCTCCACAGAAACAAAAAGGCTGCCACTTGCAGGAGGTATAGATCTGGCTCAGCATTGTTGAAATGAAGCAAACACTTGACTTTAAAGCTATCCTCTTTTTTGTCAGTGTAATTACGCATCACATAACTAGGCCAGGTGTGCAATATTAACAAGGATGTGAACATTTGCATTAGAAAACTTGACTGTGGCATAAAATCTAGATGGAATTTTTAAGTGCTAACAAGAAATTTGTATTCCCTGGATTTTATTTCAGGGCTAGTTTAGTGTGATTGAACTACAGTTCTGTACAGAATATTTCATAAGCAGTGGGAAGGAGTGCTTTCTCCAGTTTATGCCTTACAGTTGCTGCTGACTTTAGTATTGTCTTCCATTTCTAAATGACTTGAAACGTGTCTTGCAACGTATTACAATAGGTATGCCAAAAGAAAGACAAAACTGATCTCCAGGTTAATAGAACCAACATTCTTGTATATCACTTTGGGTACATTCCAGAAAACCTGGTGAACTATTATAACTAACAGCAGCAATCAGACTTAAGCACTCTACTAATAATGACCATGAAAATGGCTATTTAACTAATCAAATACTTAACAGTGGTGTGTAATCTACATCTGTAAAACATTTATATTGTTGAACACATTAAAATTGTAAACGAGTAAAAACATGTAAAGCTGCTGAGAAAAGGGAAGCAACCTGATTTCAGCATGCTTTATCTGCAATGCCACAGTCTATAATAATCAAGAAACTTAACGTTAATAGCTGTTTAATAGCTGATGTCAATGCAACTGCTTGTATGAACAAATAAAGTGAGAAATCCCCATGTAACTCAAACAAATTATTATCAAATTAAACTTTCTCCTTTCCAACTCCTGTTTATGTAATGCAAGAGAACCTACTGACAAGGAAGAAAATGAAGTGTGTGCATCCTTCTACATTTACAATAGAGTTAAGCTTGCAGTATTTTACAACACAAAACTTCCAACAGTATTTAAATACGATATGTGCTGCCACTCTATCACGCAGCTTTGACACTTAATATATTCTGAGTTTCATTCACTGAAAAGATAAGACTGTTGTAAAAGCAAAGAGTAAACTGAAAGGTACTGAACGGCACATTCTTATATTAGGAATTAGTATATCCTACCAGCATTGGCAGCACTGCGGAGACTTCTAAATTATTCAACATCTACAACCAACATGCCAAGTTTCAGTGGAATTTTTTGTGCTTTTGTAAGTAAATTCCTACCTTACCCCATCAAGTTTCTAACTTTTGACATGCTATTGACTAAGACTTTCAAAAAGGTACCCTCAGCTTGCCTGGAAACACTGTCCCTGTGCTTCCTTAAGTAAAATATCAGCAACTTGCATCTGCAATTCATGCCATCATTTCTTCAGTCTACAGATTCACTACATATCTTTTAACCATATTCTATCCTTAGAGTCTTTGGTTTTGATGAAACTAGAGGAAACTGCAAGCAACCACAAGCAGATCTGCAAGGACCATACATTTATAACTTTTAATAAAAGTTATCCCGACCCACAAGGCTCAGATGTTTAATTAAAGTCAATGGAAAAAATGCAGTAAGAAATCATAGTAAAATTTAATATTAAATCAGCCTAAAGAAATTCAAGAGAAACCAGAAGGGACTGATAAAATACTTGACTGATGGCAAAGGTTATGATATTTCAAGGAGAAAGGATGTCATGCAGTTTTGTCCAAAACCAAAAAAGTGCATAGGTACTACATAACTAACATGCAGGAATGCTGAGAGTATTATTGGAATTGCCAAAATACTTGAGAAGACAAATGCTGGTATAGATGATTTAAGGTCTAGGGATGCAGTTCACACTATTCCCTGCTCTGATTCTTGGTTTTGCATACATACTTACACTCTGTTTAACCTATGTGAAGCACCTAGCTCAGGAACCAATGCCAGCGTAAGTACAGCAACAGGACGTTATTGCAGACTCCAATACTCACCCAAAAGCTTGAATACAGAGTTGGGTGACAAAGTTGCACTGAACATTCTATCCTTTCACAACAGCGGCTAAGCGACTAGTCCATGCAGTCTTATTCAACACCCTCCAAGCCTTTCTGTCTGTTTTTCACTGAGCACTTGCAAACGATGTTCTCATTATCTTGATTGGCTTGTCAAGTCTTCAAGCTCCTATTTCTCAGCTAGGATGACTAGATCTTTGCTATCATATTAAGCATAGTGCAGGAAGTGACTGAAAGACTGACAACCATTTTTTGAGGCACTCAAAAATAAGTTTTTCCTGTCTGCAAATTAATCCTGGTGTATTCTTAGCCGCTCTCTCTAGCATAGTTTCTCAAATGAGAATTAAACTCTTTGTAAAAGACATAAATACTGCAGCAACTTTTCTGGCAACACTGTTCGAACTCCTTTCTTCTTGGGTTGAACCAGCAGACTGTAATTCATGACTGGCAGCATGAAAGTTCTGAAAGCTTTTGTTAAAAAAGTTGCCATTGAGTAAAAAAAAAAAACCCCAAACCCAACAAACCAATCTGTCATTTAAGTTACACAGAAACCCTGACTTTTTCCTGAGGCAAATCATAACCTAAATATAAGCAGTAGCTACTACGTAAAATTCTTCAGTCAACATCAGGTGTGATTAAGAAAATATTTCTTAAAACAGTGAAACACAAAATTACAATCTACATTAGAGTTTGATTGATTATAAAGAAGAAATATTTTACATTCCTTGCAAAAAAAAGGCTCAAACACAAATATTATTACTATCTAAGACTTCAGTGTGGCTAAATAATTCATAGAAGTTAATTGAATTTTGTTGGTTGGAAAGGGATAGGATTGATTCAGCAATGAGACAGATGAGGTAATCCTCTATAGTCTGACATGAGGATTGCCCTTTTGTACAACCTCCTCTAATTTGTTTCCTAATAACATATAGATCAGTCAGCAAACAGTTTCTAGGGACTCCCTAACAGTGGATGGCACCAGAATCTCCTCGTGTATATCACAGGGAGACTGTACAAGTCATCACTAAATGAAATGGTTAATTCAGCACGTCTTTAGTCCATGTGTACTTATTCAGAGGTAAAAATTCTTCTGGCCTCTCCAGCTACCAAATGGGTATTGAAATGTTTCCTTTATACTTTTGTATATTAAAGTTCTTCTGCATTGTCCATTTGCATATTAATCTATAATGCAATTTACTCTATCATACAGCTGTCTTGCCCCCAGACATTCCAGAAAATACAAAGTCAACTGCATATAAGCTTCAGAAAATCTCAACAACAACCGAATAAAGATAAGTAAGCTGTGGGAAATCAAAACCCTCCCCCGTCTAAAAATCTAAGAAAGATGGTGACAAATAATTCACTGACAAAATGCTTGTTTCATTACTGTGAAGAATTTACCCTAATGTCAATATCAGCCTACTGATTTTTGACACATATATACAAGACTGGTAGGAAAAGGAGCACAGGGAAATATGATACATATGCCTTAAATAATCTGAACTGTGTATGTTCAGATTTGAGTATGTTTATGTGCAATTTGCCAGGTACACCTATGAATTGTTCTATTAAGTCATCTATACTTATACATTTTAGGAAGAGAAACAGCTGACAGCTTCTAAAAGAAAGTGGTAGTATCAAAAGTAGATCTGGGAGAATCACTGAATCACTCCCACTCCTCTGATTATGACATACATACAGGTATATCAGCAAAGCAACATTTTCATATGTAGTCTTAGTATCTCTAATTAAATAAAAAAGCTGATTTCCACCGAGAAACTATAGAAGTGAGAGTTGTTGAGGGAAAAGAGAAAATTACAATTTGGAAACCATGGTTATTTAAACTCATCTAAAGCTTAAGGAAATTTATTCTGGTCCTTTCCTACTTAAATCCTCAATTCAAACCCTAAAATTGTAGTCGCTCATTCACTTTGTGAAACACTCTACCATGGCGAACACTCTAAACCTAGAATATTAAAAAGGTCAAAATAATATTAAATTCAGGGCTTTGTAAAATTAAAGAACAACCTTTCAAAGCACTAACTGGCCCCAGCTCACAGAGAAAACCAGAGGAATTAAAGTTATGTGGTGCTTTGCACTTGGAAGGATTGAGCTCAAGGGGAATTCTGATACTACAGGCTTGTAACAGAATTCAGTAAAAAGAGAAGTGGCTAAATATTAATTCATATCAGTTGAGATTACAAAAGCAACACAAAAGAGAGACTACTGTGAGAAACATCAATCCTCCTGTGGAAAATATTGGAAGGAAAAATAGAACAGCATTAAATTAGATGTGCTGTGATTCCCACAATTCACTCAGAATCATTTATTCTGTTTAATAGGATTCCTATACACTTACTTGGAGAAAATCCTGTGTTTATCTACACAGAAATATGTTACTTATTTAATAAACACTTCTTCAGCACACACAGACATCCAAACACAAGCATGTTTTGTGCTTAAGCAAGTTACTTAAGAAGTTTTTGAGACTCAGCTTCTTGGGGCTCTTCAAGTCAACAGCCCCGCACTAGGTTAGACTTACGAGTTCTAGTTCAACATATTTGCAGAGCAGCAGTATAGGCTTCTTTATCCAAAATTTCTGAAAGATTAAAGCATTGAACCTAACATCTTTATTTTATAATCATGTTTTTATTATTGATAGGCTCTGCTCCAAAGGTGATAGCTCTCCACAACTTTTTAGCTATTCGGGTTTTTTTTTTTTTGGTTCTCACACATAGTTCTTTTTGGCTTGTTCCTGGCTTGTCGGTCAGATAAGAAAAGACAGAATAATGTAAGAATTAAATACAGGCCGTTAACTTGCATCAAAATGAACATGTAGCAAAAAGGTGTAAGCGAAAGCTGTTGGTTAAAACCATTTAGCACATACCAGTCAATCACTAGTGTTCTACTGGATTTTGAAACCCCTTTGTGAACGAGTCACAAGTGGAAGCGAACTAATCTAACACCATCCAACAATTAGGTTGCATAATTCAAGTAATTTTCTGAGACATCAGCTTTATGCTCATCATACTACTGGACAAAATGCTCACGCATGGTGTTACATCTTAACATTCAAAGTCCATAGGCTTCTTCAATCAAAGACACCATTTGCAGGATAATAACTAAGGCAGAAACCTTTGAATCCTTTAAAAGAGTTTGATTTTCGGAGAATGAACTCTAGGGAATTTCTGAAAATCTCTGTATGTTCTTTTCAAAGGACCTCGACTAGAACACAGAATGGAGACTTTTTTAACTCAGTTCCTGATTTGGACTTGTTAATGTTAAGTTCACTTAAAGACAAGAATAACAGCAGGAAGAAACAAAACTGATAGAATATTTATCGACTGAACACTTGTTTCAAGTACTCAGTTCTATGAAATATTGGAGATAGAAAAAAACCATTATTCTGCACAAAGAAATTATACCATGTGAAATTAATTCATCTGTAGGATTTTGTACAGAATACAGGATCAACTCACTGACAAAATCTTAATGAGTACATGGGGCTAATTCTTGGAAGTGTTAAGCATCCACAATTGTAACTGATGTCAGTAAAAAGTTCCTAACTAAACCAAAGTTTAGTTAGGAAGTCTCCCGATTGGCTTTAATGGTGTGCTTCATTGTTACATTCCATTATTTTTCCTCACAAAACCAAAAATCCACATTTGTTTTGTTTTAGTTTCTGCTGTGAGTAGAAAAAGAGAGGGATTTTTTGTGTTTCCTTATGGCAAAAAGTATCAAGCTATCATCATCCATATGGAACATTCAGTTTACATGGGAGGCTTCAGTACTCTGCTTTCGCTCACTCACATTGCTCCATGCTCTAAATGACAATGTATTTACATCTGTGCATCCACATCTGGAGATCTCAATTTTTCAGAGCCTGGTAACAAACCCAAACTTATACCATGCACATCACGTAAAGGTACCTGCTTTTCTCTTTCTCTTTCTGCAAGTTACTACCTTCTTAAAAATTAAAATCCTATCATTTTAGAAGGCCTTTAATGAATTTTTTACACATGCAGAAATACATAGTCATCTTAGTTCCAAGTACTACTTCTTCCAAGGGCTACCTGGGCTTTTTTTCCCCCTACTTCATGTGTCTTCCATATGAATTTTCACTATTCAACATGTAGACAACCAGCTAAGGCAATTTTGCTGTTTTGAAAGGACACAGATAGCATTTTCTTCCATAAATTCTCAAGCACATACCACTTCCCTCTCTTCAGTAAGTTTCAAAACATTCAAAGCTATTTGTTTTTCTTAATATCTAACATTCTTTTATTTAAAAGAGAATTTGGTATAGAAAAGTATGAGCAATACAGCACATCCTACAACACTAAGAGTACAGCGATACTTGGAAACAATTTACTTTCAGAACATATAAAAATGGTTATTTTGTATATTCTAGATGTATTGCTTTATTTCCCTTATTAGTGATGCTTTTCAATCACAAGATAATTCCATTGCCATTCTAAAATAAAAAAATAAATTTGAGATTTTTGTTTTCATACTCTGGTTGTCACCAGCAGTAAAATGACATGGGTTGTGACCCCTGTGCAGTGCCACAGCATACCTTTGACTTGCACTATTAAAAGCTATAGAAAGTTGGCGAATGGTTTTTTAGATGAACAAATAGAAGCACTTTATTTCATCTCCACTGACTCTCCAGTACTAAAGAACGTGGAAACAACCCAAGCAGAAATATAACGGGAAAGCAAAAAACAATCCAGTGAAAGCCTACTTAGTGACCATCCCACAGTTCCTATAAAGTCTAAAGTACCTATTTGTTACAGAGTATTAGCAACAGCTTGTACAGAGATCTGTGCAGTTTATACTGCAACAACCCATCTGTATCAAGATCTCTGAAGTAGATAGATAAAAAGTACCTAAATGCTGCTGTAGAAACATGTATTAGCATGATAGGTGGAATGGCTTTCCTCCCGAGGTCACAAACATCCCAGTTATGGGGAGCTGCCGTTACCACTTATGCTAGATACAAAATACACGGCAGTTGGAGCGAAAAAAAAAAAATTAAAAAAATGAAAAAAGGTTTCACTATTTCTATCAAATAAGAATTTGACATCAGCAAAACTCTCTGTTTAGAAAGCTTTTTAAAGGGTAGAACAAATTTACTGGTATGAAGATGGAACTTGATGTAGCGGGAAGAACTCTGTTCTGTCACATGGAAGACTTTTTTTCTGTTTAAAAAATTATGGTCAGAATCAAGCAATTAATATTACCAATTACATGTTCTTACCACATAAGAGTTAAATCTTATTAGATACATGTTTCACTCATCTACTGCTTTCAAATCACAGCAGTGCTAGTACACAAAACAAAGACTTCAGGCTGTTTCCAAGGTGATAAATCAAGAAGCAGTATTACATATGGCAGTAAGTTCACATTGCAGTTATTTAAGCCTTAAAATCTCCTTTGCTAGAGGATCTGCAAGCCCCTTTCCCCTCATGCCTCCCCTCCTTTTTTCATGTGAAGGATTAACCAGGATAAGGAATGCAGGGAGATATTTCTACCAGTAAGACCTGCAAAGTCACTTAAATGCAATGAAAAAACTTTCAGGAAAAACTACTCTCTGCCATGCAATGCTAAAACCTTCCAAACAGCAGGTTCCTCCTTGGGGAGGAAAAGGGGGGCTTTTGCAGCCTTCCCATCAGGCAGGTTCTCAGAAGGTTCTATCAAATTTCAGCACTAGCCTGGTTTTCCTTAAAGGACACCCCTAGCACTTTCTGTTATGTCTGTACCCTAGTTCCCATCTGAAGTTATGCAGAGCTCACACCTGTAATATTTGAATGTTGCATTCTTTTGGAATACAGATGTTACATTCATAATATATATTTTATTAGAAGCATTTAATGGAGGGCACTACAACATATCCGTCCTTAAAACCACAGATGACTCAGTTTTGTATGGCAATTCATAGATCTCATACAGACTCTTATGCCCTATACAAACAAGTCTCAGGTGCCCAGAAGTGAGACTTCACAGCCTGTACTGTTGCAAAAGGTTCTTCCTTTGCATGTATACCTGTTCTCAATCAAATCTCTTGAAGTTACTTTGACCCATTCTCCACCTTACCTAGGTTCCTTAGAGTGGTAGCCCTGCTCTCAAGCAGGGAGAAAGTGGTAGATTGTCAGAGAACTATTGAGCTTTTTCTAGAACGGATTGCCCCCTTGCTGTCAATTGATCCAGTTTCAAAATCAGAAGAGTTCTCCCATTGTACATGAAACAAAAGTCCATAGTGTTTCACATTATATTCCATCACAGCTTAATAATATGAAGCTTTTACATTTTGGAAAATAATCCTATAGTCATCTAACATACGTAAAAGAAAGAAACCGGCATCTGAAAAATCAAAATGTCCTTGATTCCCTTTTCAGGATCATAAACTGCATTCTTAAAATACAGTCTTCAACCTTAGACCTTATTTTTCCCATGTTTTTACTTCCTAAATTAATAAATTATTACTTTCGGGAGCTTGGTCATGACAGACCAACTCGTAAGGAGACAGAATGAAAAGCTAATACTATAAGCCACTTTTATATTTTTTAACTCAAAAGCCTCAAATACTTTTTAGACTGTTTTTTCTCAGTTTTGGTTTGTTTGTTTGGGTTAGGTTTGTTTTCCTCTTTGGTTCCTTATGTCCTGAACAAATGTTTTCATGAGCACAAAGTGCTGTTTTTATCAGAAGTCTGGAGGGGTCTGTAAAAGAACGTTAAGCAGGGTTGTGACCCAAGAGACTAAGGGGCTTTGATCCAGTAATGAGATTATCAGATACACTCCCAGCAATGCTGCAGATGCGCTGTACAATAAAACAGAACTAACTACAGCATCAAGAAATGCAGATCTAGAACAAGCATATACACAAAGTGATTAGGAAACACAAGACTAAAGAAATAAAGGCTGAAAAATTACTTTCACTCCAAGGGCTGAATGATTATTACAATTTCAACTTCAAAAATATACACTGCATCAGTAATTTGCATTACAAATACTATCTTAGTATCTATGCAGTAAAAAATATAGATTAAAGGCAAAATCATAGCTTTCAAAATCCTGGAATATTAGACTGAATCTAATCACCTATGAACTATATTTTTTAACTATACTATAAAGGAAATATATGTACAGTTTTTAATAGAGAACACCTATTAGTTTCACTCTTAATTAAGGAAGTGAGCAGGCAGTAGGTAAATGCTGCTTTACTTAGTATTTCCACAGTAAGGAGATTTTCAGGGCTATAAATTGCCTTAAGGATAGAGAAAGAGCTGTCATTACAGTGAATTCTTATAATATGAAAATGGGAATTGTATTTATATAGAGAATAATAGATTAGTGACAGCTCTTTTGAACAGTAACCAGTTGGTGGTCAGTTATTGGAAATGTGATTACCCCAAGCTGGATCCTGTTTAAGGGAGAATCCTTACCTGTGTCAACTCATCAATTACCATTTAATAAGAAGAGTTACTCCTGTTTAAATGTTCAGCATGGATAGAGATAAATTCAGACATTAACATAATGAAGTCTAATACCTCAATAAAGGGCACAAGTCAATAGCTGCTATGAGCCATGTCCTACATTTAGCCAGTCCTTTAAAGTTTATGGGGGAGATACAGTCAAGACAGCCAACATTTCAAGGAAAGACTATCACAAAATAATGGCCTGTAATTGTAATTTCTTTTTTACTTAGTAGCTATGTGATCAGACACTTTTTACCTAGCATATGTGGGATCTAGATTCAATACTTCCTCCAAAAGTATATGAACTTGTACCTCTGCCTTCCAGGAAAACTCTCAAATCATCACTTTTTAGTCTATTCTTTGCTGGATGCTCTCAGTCTATCAAGTGAATGCTTTATATAAAATGCATTAACTAGAACAGGAGCTAGAAGATCCTGGAAATCTTTTCTCCACAGTGCTTATCTTAGCTCTCGGCCATCACATCATTTGTTCAGTTTGTCTTTTTAAGCATTTTGTACAAAAACTGAACATCTCAGCTGAAGGCACTGAAACATATGCTTCATTATACACATGCACAGGAAACATCCTTTTCTAAACTTTACTTCTAATTCAGCACAATTAGCTGAAAACTATGCATACAAATATCGATATAAATACCCACAAAAGTTCTCATGTTTTCCAGCACCTATAATTGGACTTTGATTTCAGCTTTGACGTTCATATCATATATGTGTTTAGCCTTCAGCAAAGTCAAAAGCATATATCAACTTGAGAGCTTTGCACTATGACAATTGAGAAGAACATACGTCTTGGAAAGTAAATTATTTACATTAGCTCAGGTGTACAGTAGTTACAGAAGCTCAGTCTAATACTGCTTAACAAATACTTTAACTTCCTTGCTGATCAGATAATTCTACCCTTGCAGAATGTCAACAGCTAATCATATTCTCTCTCTGCACTGATATTATACTGAGAAATTGACTTTGCCATCTGACTTTCTAGAATTTTTATCAGGTCTTTTTAATTAGGTTCAAATCATTGATTTCCATTGTTCCCCTGCTTCTACCTTTTTCAGTACCATTAAGACTGAATCCATTTCCAAAGTGCTGCATTGTTCTCAAGTGGAACCTAAAATGAATAGGATTTTCCCACAGGTTTTCACACCTTACATCTGCTAGCAGAAGTCCTGTCATGCTTGCCTAGTAGTGCATATAATTCAATTTTTGTTTTATTAAGATATGAGGATGACCATTCTATTAAAAAAACATAAATCAAACAACCTGAATAACTCCAAATGAAAAAGTGGGCCAAAAGCTTACAAATTAGAGACATCTGCAAGCAGGCTGGAAGGTTAGGTTTCTGTAATTATGTTGAACATATTTAATTCAAAGTGGTTGTAAAGACTTTCCTAGACCAGGCTGTATTTTTGTGTTAGTTTGCTTGTTCTATTCTGTTGCTGTGCTAAAGGAATTCATGTAGCATTTCAAGCATAGTAAAAGTTCATAATGTCCAAATATTGACATACACTTCAAATATAGGCACTGTAAATTTCATCTCTCAGAGCAGAAGCCCCTGCAAGACTATTTCTTTTAAACCTTACACAAAATAATAATTAAACTAAACAGTATACAAGACTGCCTAGGCTTTCTCACTGATGACCAAATAAACTAATTTGGTATTGTCGTGGTTTAAGCCCAGCCAATGCTGAAATTCAAAAACATAGCACTGCATCAGCTACTAAGAAGGAGAAAAATGACTGCTACTGCTGAACCCAGGACAGATCTGAAAGCTGACAAGCATGTCACTTAATAATGTATCAATAACAGTGTTTATTTCAAAACAAAAGACCTACAGCGCAGTAAACTCAAGGCATAAGGATCAAAATACAGTGGTACTTTGCAATTAAAGCCAGTCAACCAGCACATGTCTACCCATCGGTATGAAAACGGAAGGAGAAAGTAAAGGGCAACTTCCATAAGTTTTCATTGTAAGGAGTCCTTCCGCCTACTTGAGATGGACACTCTGGACACTTTGATTGGGACGTATTTGTTTGGAGCTTAGAGTAAGCAAATGGTAAAGAAAATCAGCAAATTGAGTGTGTAGGTATGGTGCATAGTGTGTCTCTTAAGTAGGCCTGCTAGTACTGCTCGATAATCCCAATGTATTTACTTCCATCAAATAGCACAAAATCATTGACTTGTATTTAAATTTTGATCCAAAATGTTCCCCAAATCATTTCCAGCGAACTCCTACTAGACATCTCTTGTTAATTTTCTACTCATGCAGTTTGTCATTACTATCTACGCATGGGGCCTTTTACGCTTGTTATTCTTTCTGACATTAACCTCCAATTTATCAAGAATTAAATATTGCTTTCTATCTTGACTGCAATCCTTCTCAGATTACTCTTGTCTGAAATCTGACAAGCACATTATCTTTTCCATCATCCTGATCATTAATGAACAAATTTAGTAGAAGCAGACCAAAGGTCAGATTCCTAAGGAAACTCGCTTGATACAACCTACCAAACCGAAGTAGAACACAGATAAGTGCTTTCTTGAGTGCTCTTTTCTAACCATTAACCCAAGGTTAATGTGTAAATTTCCCTAGCCTACATGGGAGAAAGTTGCAGAAGTCTCAAGAGTTTTTTTTTTTAAATCAAGATATGCATCTACTGCTTCTCTTACAGCCAAAGGTTTCTTATGCTTCCATAGAAAAAAACTGGATTGGCTTGATGTGACTTGCTCTGGACAAACCCATGTTGATGGTTTCTTGTGATCTTGTAGGTGCTCACAAGTACTATGTTTGGATTACTGCTTTCCCTGAAATTTAAAGTGAGCTGCCTCACCTGCAATTCTCCTGCATTTATGCTTTCAAGGTATCAAGGATGCCTCTCCCAGTCTTTCACAGCCTCACCTATCCCCCAGCATCTCTAAGAGCATTGTTAATGGCTCTGAGACTGATTCAGCCCGTTGGATTAATTTAATGTGGTCCAACTAACTTGAAAACATATAACTCAACTATTTTATGTTCTTCTTCTATTATAGCCTATTTTGCATTTTGGCATTAAAATTAATTGCCTCATTCAAGTAATCACAGTTGGCCTTTTGAAGGAAGGAAAAACATCTCAAACACTTGAACTGTCTTGGACTTCTTGCTCAGTAACTTTATTTTCATTGAGATTGAAAAAAACCCACTTTTTTTTTTCCTTAGTGGTAGCAGACAGAGATGATGTTTGAATACTGTTACTTGGCTGCAGAATACTTTTACTGAGCTTAAACCATGACAATTTTGAACACTTACCTTTCTATTTCTGTACCATGTACTTGCCCTCAGTAACCTTAGTTCTTGTGTACTTCATTTGTAAGACAATTTAACAACTCATGATTTATCCAAATTGGGCTCCTGCTACACTTTCTGTCTTCCTCTCTCCCCCACTTGCACTAAAATTGAGTAAAACCTGTTGTTTCTTTGCAGTCTTTCACCTAATCTAAGTTCACCTATTGTTTTATTAAATTATCTTCCTTTCTTTCCCAAGGATCATGAACTCTATTACCTTATGATCCACCCTCCAAAGCTGTGTTCCACCAGCATGTTCTTAACAAATTCCCCCCTGCTAACTTCTCTCCTGTCTTGACCAGCCTTCCTTTTCTTTGCCAATTTCAGTAGGTTGGTTTGTTTAAACCAGTGAAAACCAATGTAGTCTATATTCTAACTATACATGTTGCAGTAATTAAACTGAACTAACAAACCTGCAGTTTAATGTAAGTTCACAGAAAGTTCCCAAATCTTGGCCTTCCCTATTTGGGGGCCTGCCTTGCATGTATACCAGCAGAGTGATTTTATTGTTTTTGCCATATATTTACAGACACTTAAACTTTATCTGTGTTCCAGACATAAGAGCAGGTTATTGTAAGAGAACATCACCTTACTTGTTTTCTTTGGCAAGCTATACTCCTGTTAAATTCAAACATTATTCAAGATTTATATTATGTGAAATATTCCTTCTAGTTTTCATAAATCAATTACATCATAAGCTTGACCCTGTGCTAAGACTTCCTTATTCTATGTATATTTTTCACATTTCTTTCTTATGCCTTCCATAAGAAGGCAGATACACAAGATATCTGAATGAGTACTATTACTCTTCTGCTTGCTCCTCTTATGACACCATTATGAATAAACTTCTCTAATTTATAGTCCCCATTCACTTAGTCCTTTTTACAGACACAAGCGGTATATCCTCTTCTAGAGGATGCTCAACCACTCAAATACTTCAGTGATTTTTTTGGAAATTGATCAGATATTTTTTTATGATTCATTGTTAAATGACTTTTACTCCATTCTGTGATATTTGAAACGTGCCATTTTCTATCCTGTGAGAGGTTACCTTGCTTTATTTTTTGTTCTAAAAGACAGCTATAGTTCTATCTATAATACTATAATACAACACCAGTGCAGCCAGAAGCCAGCTGCTTACAGAACTAAAACACAGGCCAAGTCCAAGTCAGACTTCGTAAGTGATCTAGATTCATTAACACAGGTATGCAAGCACTGAGACAGGTTCATGCTTTTAGTGCAGAGGATGAAGGGTTCTACTGAAGGACTGCAGAATAGTCTTAACACATTTTGCCTAGCTTTTATTGACTGATAAAGCATAGCACTGCAACAACAGTTCATCTCTTCAGCTTCTTAAATGGGTTTTCCACCTTCCAGTGAATTTGCCTATATTAGAGTCAAATAGGTAATCTCAGCCAAACAAAAGCCCTCAAGTATTTTACCCAGGTGAGAGCAATGACCTAAAGCACTCCTGCAATCACTTCAAGACAGCAGAATGAAGAGCCAGGCTCTTATCTGCTAAGAAGCTTTCTTTGTTGTGAGGGAATCAGTAACAGGTGAAGAGACCTCCTCAGCTCCCCCTTCGAATCCATCTTTTTCCTGCATTTAGCATAGTTTACCTTCTTCCCAGATCAGTATCCTTCATAGCTATCCTACCACCGAGCTCCTCACAAGAACTACTTCCCCATGACATTTGAACTAAAACACACAATTTCCTTCTACCCTGCAGCATCCACTGGGCCAGTTTCTCCATGCAGACCTTGCTCATGAGTGTCTATATTAAAGCTCCATATCTGGTTTTGACTGCAACAATGGAGACGGAAGCAGAGTTCTGGCTTTGCAGGCCACCAGGCACCTCACCCTGTGATGTCCACCACAGCAACACGGTTGTGAAACCACCTCTCTACCTGCACCCCAGCAGCTCCAGCACTGCACGGCCCTTCACCTGTTCGCTGCACCTCAGCCACCAAAGAGATGCTCAACCCGCACAAGGACTCACCCTCTCCAAGAGATGGGCCCAGGCGCCCGCTCTGACGCCTCCTTCCTCCCAGCTGCGCGGGTGCGGGAGCAGCGCACCCCGCGGCCGCTGCTCCGCGCTGCGCATTTGGGAACCGCCGCGTTCCGCCCGTCACAGAGCGGGACTCCGGCAACGCCGCGGCCTCGCGCTCCGACCGTTGCTGGCGCCGCGTGCCCCGCGCGGTGCATGTAGAACCCCGCTGCGCCCCCTGCAGGTAATGGCGCGTTACCAAACGGCAGACGTTGATCCCATAGAATCAACCAGGTTGGAAAAGCCCTTTAAGCTCATCCAGTCCAACCGTTCCCAGCACTGCCGAGGCCACCACTAACCCATGACACTGAGACCTCGTCTCCACGGTGTGTGAACACTTGCAGGGACGGTGACTGCAGCCCTGCCCTGGGCAGCCTGTTCCAATGCCTG